>CM022949.1:7500192-7797274 GCA_012931725.1 Litsea cubeba | reverse complement strand
AATTGCGTTATTTGACCAAAGTTGATCTAAGAAATGCCTTGTCCAGAGTGTGGAGACAGCTAGACTGTTCGAGGCAAGGGTCCTTCAAACGGTTAATTAAATAATCCTACCCTTACCTGGGGGCTGATCTATCAACTAAGGTTTCATAATACCGGATTGGAGGCCTAGGTGCACTCTTCAACTAGTTAGGAGCTGTCTAGTTGACATAGGCTAACCCATTAGATTGTTGGTGTGTTAACATTAAGGTGTGCTTGGTTTATGCAAACTTGGACACGTGAGAGAGGTCGTCTTGACCGAGTTGAATTATTTGAGATACCCATCAAGTTTGTCGAAAGTTTCTCAATTGATCCCAAAATGGAAAACCGAGAGAGAACTCTGAATGAGATGTTTGCACCCGCTTCTGCTACCCCACCCACTTGCATAGTTCTACCTGCAACCACTGCAGCCCAATTTGAGATTAGAGCTGCTACCATTAACATGCTTCCTAAGTTCCATGGTTTTGAGAGTGAGCAACCTTACATCCATTTGAACAAATTTCTGACAATTTGTCAGACATTTAAAAATCAGAACTTGGATGAACATAATGTCAAGTTAAGGCTCTTTCCCCTATCCTTAGAAGACCACGCTGCGGCATGGTTGAATTCTCTTGCTCCTAATTCCATAACAACATGGGATGGGTTGTCAAAGAAATTCATGGCAAAATTTTACCCAATGGCCAAGACAGAGAAAATGAAGGATGCCATTAGGAACTTTAGGGGACGACTTGATGAAGAGTTTTCTCAAACTTGGGAAAGGTTCCATGACCTTCTAGTTAAATGCCCACACCACGGGCTTGACAAAGCCCAGTTGGTCCACTTCTTCTATAGAGGATTAACCACTGCACAACGTACATTGATTGAGTCTATGCACAAAGGGAAATTTATGAATCAGACTCCCAATCAAGCGTACGACTTTCTCGTAGAGCTGGCTGAAAATTCGCAAAACTGGAGTAGCAATGATGGAGGATATGAGAGAGAAGAGATAGGGTCTAGAAAGCAAGGACTTTATGAGATGAAAACAGATCCTGATCTCAAAAATGTTATGGCTAGTCTGGTCAATGGGGTGAACAATCTAAGTAAGAAATTTGATGCATTTACAGTGGTGGCCAACAGGAACCCCCAACAAGACCAGGATTCTTTGATGAATGTTGCATCTGAACCAAGTGCGATGTGTGTCCTTTGTGATAGTTCTGAGCACATGGTGGAGTGCTGCCCAAATTTGTCGGTCGTTAAAGCTGAGCAAGCCAATGCCATCAATGGATATAGTACCTTTAGGAAACCTACACCAAATTCTTTTAGTCAGACGTACCATCCTGACAATAGGTTTCACCCAAATTTCTCCTATAGGCAGAGTGACCTATTCAGCAACAAAGTGGTGGTCCTCCGGGTTTCCAAAGGAACTTTTCAAGGCAAGGCTCTTCTCAGTACCCTCAGACGAACCAAGCTTTGGTTCCTCAACAGCCATATGTTGCTCCTCAACAGCCCAACAACTGTAGAACTCTAGTTCCTGACCCAATGGGAAATTACTCTCCCTCTGTCCCGCAACAGTCTTCATCCTTGGAAACTATGATGACTGATATGATGAAGCTGCAACAACAATTCATCCAACAGCAGCAGCAAACCAACACAGCCCAAGCCCAGTTGAATCAGGCTACTGCCCAGGCCATTGCCAAGATGGAAGTCCAACTTGGCCAGTTAGCGATATCAGTAGGAGGGAGAGAGAAAGGGCAGTTTCCAAGTCAAACAGTTCCTAATCCAAGGTACAGCCCAATGTTCAGAATGCTCTTAGAGGTCAATTTGGAATAGATAGTACTCCAGGATTACCCCATGATGAGGTACAAGCTATCCACACCTTGAGGTCTGGCAAGCAAGTGGAAACCAAGTCAAAATGCCTGAGGAAATGAATGTAAATGTGGGTGAACCAAACAGGGACAAGGGGCAAGATGTCCAAGAGAAAGGGAGATGAACCAGGCTCCTATAGAGAACCATCCAGTAACACCCTACATACCTAAGGCTCCTTATCCCCAGCGCCTGCAGGACAATAGGAAGAATAAACATTTCGAGGGGATCTTAGAGGTGTTTAAGAATGTTCAAATCAATATCCCTCTCTTGGATGCCATCAAGCAGATACCTTCATATTCCAAATTTTTGAAAGATCTGACCACTCTTAAGAGAAAGACTTCTGTCCCTAGGGAGGCTGTGATGGCAGCTCAAGCTTCAGGGTTGATCCAACAAACAATTGTTCCAAAATATAAAGACCCTAGATGCCCTACATCTCTATCAGAATTGGAGACACAATGGTTGATAAATGTCTTTTGGATCTTGGGGGCAAGTGTGAACCTTTTTGCCTTACTCAATATACAAACAGTTAGGTTTGGGGGAGCTCAAGCCCACAGATATAACTTTGAGTCTAGCAGATCGGTCAGTTAAGGTTCCCAAGGGAATAGTGGAGGATGTCATAATAAAGGTGAATGAGTTCTATTTCCTGCAGATTTTGTTGTACTAGATACCGAACCTGTCATGAATCCGGGCCGTCACATTCCTGTGATTTTGGGCCGCCCATTCCTTGCCACTTCCAATGCAGTTATCAGATGTAGGGAATGGAGTAATGACATTGGCCTTCGGTAACATGAAGTTGGAATTGAATGTCTTTAATAATGGATTCCAATCCCTTGAGATGGATGATGAGGAAGAGGTGAACATTGATTGATGTCCTGATAGGTCAGACAATACAACAGTCTTGTTATCATGACCTTTGGAACAATGTTTGGCCAATTCAACTTTGATATTGACATTGATGAAATCCAATTCGCGAGGTCAATGCAATGTTGGACTTCAGCCCCTCAAGTGCATATTGGCCGTTGGAGAGAGAGAATAGAGCCCTTACCGTTTTCCACTTCGGTATCCCGTGCCTTCCATTGTTGAGCCTCCTAAGCTAGAGCTCAACCATTGCCTGAGTCATTAAAGTATGCTTTCCTTGGTATGCGGAGACATTACCTGTCATCATTGCCTCAGATTTAGAGAAGATCAAGAGGGGAAGTTACTTGGTGTGCTTCGCGCTCATCAAGAAGCTATTGGGTGGACCATTGCTGACATCAAAGGGATTAGCCCCTCTGTGGTAATGCACCAAATTTATCTTGAAGAAAATGCAAAACCCTCAGAGAACCACAAAGGCGGCTAAATCCAGTTTGAAGGAAGTAGTTCGAAGTGAAGTGATGAAAACTACTAGATGCAGGTATTATTTACCCCATCTCTGATAGTAAGTGGGTTAGCCCCGTCCAAGTTGTACCCAAGAAGTCTGGTGTCACTATAGTTGCCAACCAACACAATGAATTGGTCCCCACTCGTGTCCAAACTGGTTGGAAAGTGTGCATTGATTATCGAAAGTTGAATGCAATGACTAGGAAGGACCATTTTCCTTTACCTTTCATTGGTCAGATGTTGGAGCGTCTAGCTGGTCATGCATACTACTGCTTCTTAGATGGTTATTCTGGATATAACCAAATTCCAATTGCCCCTGAGGACCAAGAGAAAACAACATTCACCTGTCCCTTTGGCACATTTGCCTATAGACGCATGCCTTTTGGGCTATGCAATGCACCCGCGACATTTCAACGGTGCATGTTAAGTATTTTCTCTGACATGGTGGAGAGGTTTTTGGAAGTCTTCATGGATGATTTCTCTGTCTTTGGGTCTAGCTTTGAAGAATGTTTATCTCATTTGACACTTGTGCTAAAGAGATGTGAAGAAAAGAACTTAGTACTCAAATTGGGAGAAGTGTCATTTCATGGTGCAATCGGGAATTGTCTTGGGACACATAGTGTCAAAGAAAGGAATAGAAGTTGATAAGGCAAAGGTCGATTTAATTGCAAACCTACCACCTCCTAAGACAGTGAGGGAGGTGAGATCCTTCTTGGGCCATGCTGGCTTTTACCGTCGTTTTATCAAGGACTTCAGTAAGATCTCGAAACCTCTGTGTGATTTGTTGTCCAAAGATATTTCATTTGAATTTACTCCTGATTGCTTAGCTGCCTTTGAAAAGCTAAGGACGGAATTGACCTCAACACCTATCATTCGGCCTCCTGATTGGACTCTGCCGTTTGAGGTCATGTGTGATGCCTCCAATTATGCAATTGGTGCCATCTTAGGGCAAAGAGTTAATAAGCTACCTCATGTGATTCATTACGCTAGTAAGACTCTGAACGACGCTCAACTCAATTATTCCACCACGGAAAAGGAGTTGTTAGCAGTCGTATTTGCTCTGAAAAAGTTTAGACCCTACCTGATAAGCTCAAAAGTCATTGTATTTACCGATCATGCCTGCCCTTAAGTACCTCTCACAAAGAAGGATGCGAAAGCTAGGCTGATTCGGTGGATTCTCTTATTGCAAGAATTTGATCTCGAGATTCGAGATAAGAAAGGGTCAGAAAATGTGGTGGCTGATCATGTGTCCCGATTACTTGTAGAGCCTACTGTTGAGTCCTTGCCTATCTTAGAAACATTTCCTGATGAGCAACTTATGTCAGTCTCACATGCTGAAATCCCATGGTATGCAGACATTGTGAATTACCTTGTTACAGAGCAAATGCCAAGTTCTTGGACTAAGCAAGAAAAGTGTCGTTTTCTATCTATGGCAAAATGGTATTTTTGGGATGAGCCATATTTGTTCAAAGTATTGCCCCGACCAGATCATTCGACGGTGCATCCCCAACTGTGACCAAAGAAAAATTCTTGCATTTTGCCATGACCACGCTTGTGGTGGACATTTTGGGGCAAAGAAAAACCGCTGCAAAAGTTTTGCAGTGTGGATTTTATTGGCCATCCTTATTCCGTGATTCACTGATTTTTGCAAAACCTGTGATCGTTGTCAACGATTAGGGAGAATCACAAAACGGAATGAGATGCCCCAACACCCAATCCTGATAATCGAAATTTTTGATGTTTGGGGCATTGACTTCATGGGCCCATATGGCTATCAGTATATTCTAGTTGCTGTGGATTACGTGTCAAAATGGGTGGAGGCCAATAGCTTGCAAAACAAATGACCACAAGGTGGTAGTTCAGTTTCTCAAGGAAACCGTGTTTGCTCGTTTTGGTATTCCCCGTGCAATCATCAGTGATGGGGGAAAGCATTTCTGTAATCGGGTCTTTGCGGCCTTGATGGGGAAATACTTTATTACTCATAAAGTAGCCACCTCATATCATCCACAGACGAGCGGTCAGGTTGAAATCTCCAACAGAGATTAAGACCATCCTTGAGAAGACAGTCAATCCCACTAGAAAGGACTGGTCATTGCGCTTGAGTGATGCTCTGTGGGCATATAGGACCGCATATAAGACTCCAATCGGAATGTCCCCTTATAGATTGGTCTTTGGGAAGTCTTGTCACCTCCCTGTCGAGTTGGAACATAGGGCATATTGGGCGATCAAACGCCTCAACTTTTCTCTCGATAGGGCAGGGGAGACTAGGAAACTTCAGCTTGATGAGCTGGAAGAGCTCCGAAATGATGCATATGATTGCGCCAAAATGTACAAGGACCGAATGAAAGCCATGCATGATAGGCATATTCTCAGGAAAGAATTTCACCTGGGCTAGAAAGTCCTATTGTACAATTCCAGGTTGCACTTGTTTCCTGGAAAGTTGAAGTCTCGTTGGACTGGACCTTACATTGTTCATATTGTTCATCCCCATGGTGCGGTTGAGGTCGAAAGTCCCAAGGATGGTAATATTTTCAAAGTCAATGGTCAAATGTTGAAACCATTCTTGGAGAATGTTGTTCCGGATGCTGAATCTATACCTCTGGATGATCCTGCTTACCAGGATTGATTGAGCACTGGATCTGATAGTGTATTTTCTGTGTATATTATGTACAGTGATTACCTGCTTTTGTTGTCTTTTATTTTGTCTAACTTTGGCATGATGTTGCAATTCCAAGTTTTTGTCAGGTGCCCTCCTGTACTTTTATCCCCCATGTTTCATTGATCATTGCATTTCATTTATTTAACATCGAGGACAATGTTCATGCTAGGTTGGGGGGTGAGAACAAACACACTTGTCCATCTTTAGACAAGAATTTCACACTCTTCTTGTTTGATTTTCTAGGATTTTTAGGAAAATTTTCAAAAAAAAGAAAAAAAGAAAAAAAAATGTTATTTGTGTTTGAGAAAGGAAACTTCAAAGAGGGATTTTTATGAAACGAAGATACCTCGAACTTTGGAATTCTCGATGCTTTGGGCAAAAGAAAACAATGGTTTACTGTTTTGTTTAAGGAAAGGATTTTTGGAAAAGTGCTGAATCTTGATCCTTCACTTTTACACAGGTGGTATATATTTTCAAGGTTTTGAATGTGAAGCTATGATTTCTGTTGACGATTGGATTGAAAATATGATGAAAAAACCGACCCTTAGTTTTACAGTTTCCTGGTTCAACTGGATGGACTTTATCTACAAACCGGTGAGTTAATTTGGGCACATGGAAAAGCGCTGCCTATTGTCGCAATGAAAAAAAAATTAGTTAGAAGTCTTGAAAAGAATAAAAAGTTTTGTGACTAGTTTGGGTTCGTAGCCTTTTTAACCCGAGCCAATAAGCCCGTAGGGGTATTTACATACCTAGTGCCCTAAAGTCATCTGGTTTGGGAGTCATTGGGCTAATGCTCGTTACATGGGTTAATTAGAAAGCTCAAGGGACCTAGGCGTCAAACTCACATACTTCAAAAAAAAAAAAAAAAAAAAAAACAATAGTGCGAAAGCCGTCATGGTCGCCTTGAGAGGAAAACTGTTTTTCTTTGCTGAGGTTCGGTTGCCCAAAATTTTGGATTGAAAATCGTTTCCATGGAAGTTTCTAGCTGATCATTTAAGACTTATGTCTTTTAACGTATACACACTTTTCACCGTGCACGATCAACTTAGCATGATTTTGAGAATTTCTGACCAAAAGATAGGATTTGTGAACCAAATTTCAGATTTAACTTTGAAAATTCTGAGAATCGAGAATATCTGGTGTTTATAAATCTTCTTTTGGAAAAGTTTCCTTTGGTTTTAACTTTGAAAAAAAAATAAAAAAAAGAAAAAAAAAAGAAAAAAGAGAGAATTTTGTGGGTAAATTCACTGCAAACCCTCACGAGACAACACTCGTCCACGAGAGGTAATCTAGTGGTTTAACGGCTTGTTGCATATGCTAAATGCAACCGCGATTCCTGCGAAAGTGAATTAGGATTCCTATTTTCAACATTTAATTTTACTTTTTACTTTTTTTTTGCTTGAGGACTAGCAAACTTTAGGTTTAGGGGTATTTGATATGCATGGCATAATACTAATAACTACCCTTTTATTTGAATTTACTAGTTGTTTATTTTGTCTTAAATGTTCTAATTATAGCATTTTTCTTATTATGCAGGAATTAGAAGGCGCTGAGCATATTTGAGCTTAATTCGGAGAGGTTTAAAGCTTAAGTCCCATTTGAGAAAAGATATACACAAAGAGTATTTAAGTTTGTTGGAGGAGAGTTGTAATTTCAAGTTAGAGGTCATGAGTTCAAGACTTGGCACAATTTATTTCTATTTTTATTTTTGGAGATCGAATTTGGTGGCTCCCACCATATCTAATGTTTGCTAATGGTTGCTAAAAATTAGCAATCAACTTTAAAAGAAGGGAAGGAATCTCATGGACATCAATAAGAATGCTATTCTTTAGCAAGTGATCAAATCATGAAGGAAAGAAGATTTTCGGAATTATAGCCATCCTGCGCAAGCTTTACTATTTTGACCATAACTTGTGACTCAAGACTTCGATTAAGGCAAGATTAGATGCGTTGGAAAGAGGACTCAAAGGAGAAGAATATCATGTCTCACGAGGATCTTACAATTCTGACGTTTTGGGGGTCAAAATAGGTTGTCAATTGGAGGGATACGGGGGATGACGAATTTGAAAGATTTGTCTTTCTTTTTCTTCTTGTATTTTTTTCTTTTTAAGGGGAGGCTCTCTCTTGCTCCAGAAGTAATTTAATTTTTCTTTAATCTTTGTTAGAAAGTGAAGGTGGAGATTGAGTGGTGTAATAAACAACTTTGAAGGCTTTCAATAATGGAGATTTGCTTCTTTATTGTTATTTGTTCTGCAATGCTTGGCTAATCCGTGGATTAGGGTGGAGGAGGAAACCAAAACCGGTGAGATCGTTCCTTATTCTTCTATGTCTTTCCCTCATTATGCTTAGTGATTTAATAGATTCTCCTTCATGAATGTTATTCAACTTCTGATTTTGTAAAGATTATTTGGAATATCTTTTACTTTTTATGCTTGATCTTGACATATCATGTTTAGGTTAAATTCATTTAATGGTTTGTTCTTGATCTTGATAAATAGTGATTAGAGTTTCAACATATTGAAGTGAAGGGCGTCTTAGGTACTAATTAGAGAATTGAATTTGTAAAAAAAAAAAAGGTTTTCAAAGCTAAATCTTCCGATCCAAGGCAGTTGCTTACACATTGGATTGAGTTTTGTTGGGATAAGACTATGAAGTAATTTTGAAATGATGAAATCTATTTTGGTGAAATCCAATACCCTGATCTCTCTTTCTCTAATTAGTTTGTATTTAGATTTCCTTTGATATCGTTTTAGTTATTAATTTCTTGATTAATTGTGGTTTTAAATCCCTAGTGTGAAAACTGATCGAGGATTTTTGGATCTTGTTTCTACAAATCTCTGTGGATCGACCCGTATTTGCCATTATCTACTTAATAGATAGTTGTGTGATTGCGGTTATTAATTTGTGCACATCATCTGCAAAAAATGAAAAGAAGAATTTTAAAAAATTAAAATACTTTTGGCGACGAAATAGAAACGTCGGCAAAAATTAAAAAGATAAATTAAAAAATTAAAATACTTTTTGCGACGATATAAAAACGTCGGCAAAATTATAAAAAAAAATAAAAAAAAATTAAATACTTTTTGCGACGCAATAAAAACATTGGCAAAAGTTAAAAAGAAAAATAAAAAAAATTAAATACTTTTGGCGACGAAATAAAAACGGATGGAAAAATTAAAAAAAATTGAAATTATTTTTGACGACAAAACAAAAACGTCGGCAAAAGTAGAAAAGAAAAATAATAAAAAAAAAATTCTTTTGCCAATGGAAAAAAACATCGGGAAAAGTCAAATAATCGTCGACAAAAATGTAATTTTTGCCGACGAAAAATAATTTCATCGAGAAAATATTTTGTTGACGACTTTTTACCGACGTCAAGATTTTCGTCGATAAATACTTTTACCGACGAAAACGTAACTTTTGGCGACGAAAATTTTTGTCGCCAAAAGTGCAGGTTCTTGTAGTGTTTTCTCTTCCCGCCGTAAAAAAAAATAAAAAAATGAGTTTTCCTAAACTACCCCTCCCCTCTCCCCCTCCCTCTTCCACCCTTTTCCCTCATCTCCCCCCATCTCTGGTGGGGAGGGAGCCCCGGCCGGCAAAAACCCGCGGCGGAAGCCCCGGCCAGCTGGCCGGTCTCCCTCCCCCCTCTCCCTCTTTCTTCCTCCCTCCCCTTCTATTTTATTTCCCTCTTCTCCCTTCCTCTTCTTTCCTCTCCTTCCCTCCCCTATTCTTCTTCTCCCTCCCCCTCCCAGCAGTCTGATCTCCCTCCCTGCCGGCGACTAGGAGGGGGAGTGGGAGGGAGAAGAAGAATAGGGGATGGAAGGAGAGGGAAGAAGAGTAAGGGAGAGAGGGAGAAGAGGGAAAGAAATTAAAATAGAATGGGAGAGTGGAAGAAAGAGGGACGGGGGGAGGGAGCCGTGGGCTGCCCCTCCCTGCCGGAGACTGGGGGGCCGAGGTGAGGGAAGAGGGTGGAGGGTGGGAGAGGGAGGAAGGGAGGAGGAGGAGGAGGAAGAGGAGGGGTAGTTTAGGAAAAATATTTTTTTTGTCTTCTAGTGTGGTGGGGAGAGGAAGATTTGTGGTGCCAATAGAACTCCCTATTCGAGTATCAAGTTTGATTCAGGGTTCTACTAGTTGCATATATATATATATACACCTTTTTGTACTTGATACTTTCTAAAGGGGGGTTTCCCTCACCAAAAATGGTGAGGGATTGATGCACTTGAATATTTTTCTATATATATATATATATATGCAAATACAAATTGCCAAAAAGTAAAAAAGAAAGAACACTGTTTGATTGGAAGGGATGAAAATTGGTCTTAACTTGCAGACTCAAATTTAGAGAATTTATAAGTATGTGCGACATCAAGTTAAATAGAAACCGTCAAAAAAGAAAAGTCGTCGTTATTGTTGGTGGGAATGAATGGCTGTCCCAAATAAAAGAGCTCAAATTAAGAAAATATGAGCTCAGTTGAGCTCCATGAGCTGAGTCACATCAAAGCAAAAGAGAGAATTATAATATTTTTTTGGCAGGGAACCTTTTTTTTTCTTTTTCTACTTTAATTTGAACTGCATTTTGAATACCTATTAAAAAAAAGTGTCCCATGAGCATTTCATGTTTTTAATAGGTGGGGACACTAATCTCAGTTCTAAGTTTATCATTAAGACATGTTAATTCAGTGAAGTACGAAGGTTGAGAACTCTCATATTTGAAGAAAATGTTTCTTTTCTCTTGGAAGACGGGTGAGATTTTTGGCTCAAATTATAATTTATTAAAAGTAAGTTTCTTTGTGTGACAGAATTTCAGTTAATCAAAAGTGGTTTAATTTAATGATTATTGTACCATTAACGGATCAACAAGGCTTGGTTATACAATGTATTGTGTTTTGGTTTGACTGGATTGGTTAATTGGGTTAGCCAATGACCAAGTTCAGGGTCAGAGGTATTTTAGTCATTGTACCAGGGCTTGCTTGTGAGCCAAAAAAGCAGAGATTATATATTGATGTAATCGGTAACCCTTGATTTTGAGTGAAAGAGTTGAGAGCCGTCTCTCCTGTGGTATTGGAGTTTTTTTGAATGAGAGGGACAAATATGAGAGCAATATTGAGACCTATGGGGAGAAAGAATAGGCCAAGTGTTAGAAGGTTTGGAATCCTTGTAACAAATTGCTCAATTCCTGCAAAATTTGCCGAACCATATAAATCACTTGAATTGCTTCTGGTTCATTGATCTTGTATGTTTTTCCCTAATTAAATTCCCCAACAAAATGGAGGCATGGAGCCCTTGAAAGGGAAATGAAAGCCATGCGGCTGACTAGCTTCTCTTGCTTAGAGGGAAAAAGTAGCAAGACTATTATTGTTCCTCATCTGATTAGAAAGCACGAAGGGAAAGGGAATCATAATTCTAACCATGACTCACTTGGAACATATGTTTAGAGTGTGTGGAACATATGTTTAGAGTGTGTCCCACATTAATACTTGTTCGTTATGCTTATCATTAAGACATGGTAATTCAGTAAATAAGTACGAAGGTTGAGAACTCTCATAATTGAGGAAAATGTTTCATTTCTCATTGAAGGCAGGTGAGGTTTGGCTCAAATTATAATTTATTAAAAGTAAGTATCTTTGTGTGACCGAATCTCAGTTATTCAAAAGTGGTTTAATTTAATGATTATTGTACCATTAATGGATCAACAAGACCGGTTATACAATGTCTGCAATTATATGCATCTTGTATCTTGATCATTTTACTATGGTTTTAGAACTTTTGCATCGATCAGCTGACATTCCAATTTTACAATTATATTTTGGTTTTCTTCCACATTTCTTATTTAGAAGCAAACAATTTAAGACATTATTTAGAAATTGGAAAATTGCAATATTCTTCAATATTGTTTAGTGTATTGAAAATGTAAATAAATTTTCAAATTAGTATATAAAGACAACAAGAATAATGGACCACAAGCAGGTCATTATTAGTATATATGTGAAAACCAATAGCAAGATATAGTGAATGGTGGGCCCTGCAGTATTGGTGGGGACAGAAGTCCCCAGGTGAAAATCAATTTTGATTGCTTTTCCCTCTCAATATGCAGGTGTTGTGGATGGAATTGGATATTGGTACCACAACCGGAAAAAGGGCCCTGCCATGGAATGAAGTTTTATTTGTAAAATGTCAAAACAATGGATCCGATTTTTTTAGGACGGATAGATGATGGACAGATGGTATTTTGGATCATGACAGTGAAAAATTGCAAGCTTTCACGCACCATGTGTTTCACGAGGGTGTTGCACTCCTTTGACCCCTGGAAGTTAAAAAAGCTATTTAAAGTGCATATGCCGGCCACTAGATTGTTCGTACGTGGGACCTAACCACTAAACAGTGCCGGCCACTAGACTGTTCGTTTGTCATTTTAGGTCCCTTGGTCATGATGGTTTGGTTTCTTTTGTCCTCTTGGTGTTTATGTTCTTAATTTGTTGAATGGCATCTTTTTCCTCCTGTGGAAAAATCTAGATCACTCGAAATAGAAGCCCGGATATGTTCAATTTTTACTTTTATATGAGTTAGCCCATGTGTAAGATTGAGGTTAAGTAAAAAAAGGAAAATTCTAAAAAGGTCAAGGCTCCCCTAAGCTCCAGCTTAGGAAGAAAATTTCGTAAGTTCATGCTTGTGGAGCACACCTTTGGTCCATCCAAATGGACCAAACATATGACCCCCTTAAATTGTGGATGTCCGCTAACTTTCGGTAAGATCCGAATTTAGTGGACCGTTGGATTGACTATATAGCAATCCGAATGGATTGTTGACCTTTAAACTCTTAGGCCCATATGGAGATGATAGAAATTACAGTTGGGGCTGATTTTTTGCATGGAGGAAGATCCTAGGGAGTCCTTGAAATCCCCCCACGCCCATCCTCATGTAGGACCCCAAGTGGACCCCACTACACACTTGAGCTAACCTTATCCTAAGCTTGACCTTAGGGGAGCTGGCCTCTTCTAAAAAATGCCTCACTTTAAAAACTTTCATATTTTTGCTCCTCTTTTTTCTTTACATAGGGCCACGTTCAGTAAATCTAATCTTTTCACACCTGCTCCCACATGAATAGCCACTAGTCTAAGTTTGACACTCGTCCAACTTATCCCAATCGTTGGATTGAAATCATGATAAAATGATGCATTTAAACAATTTAGTTTTAAAGTCGTGGATCAAAAGATTAGGATGATCTTATTGACTTAAGAAGATTTTTCTTATAGGTAGGCATCGTATGGATCTTTCCATCCAATAGACTTCCATGATCATCATGCATTCAATGGGCCCAACTAGAGGGGTATTTTCTCCTAAAAAATGCCCGTGCGCCGTGTAGTGCTGCCCTATAAAAAAAATGTAGATAAAGAAATAAAAACGATCATGTCTTTTATACATTTTTTTGCTATATCTTCAATCTTATGGTGGGGTCACTGATATTAGACAAAAATTAAGGCATACCTATAAAAGATGAAGGTGTTCGTGTTCAACTATTCAAGTTTTTAATTGATGAGCTCCAGTTAGAGTATCAGTTCTCTCTCTTTTGGAGGAAGTCTGAGCGATTAAGACTAGTCTAATAATGAAGGCAACTCAAAAAGACTCTTCTTGTCCTCAAAGGACTGGTATGGCTTGACATATTTGACACAAAGTCTTAATACATTTTCTAAATGAGCTAGATCTTTGGCTAAGATTTATGTTGGCCAATTCATAGGTTGGACAAAATCCTGGATCTATTGAGTTGTATTTTCTAATTTATTTTAGAATGGGCTGTGGTTGTGTCGCCGGAAGCGCTGAACCGATGAAAAGAGAAGACCGGGTGAATCCACCGATGACCGATCAATCGGAGCCTCTGTCCGATCGATCGGATGGCTGAAGCGTCCCAATTATTTTAGGTGGTCCAATCGATCAGATGGACTGTGCGATCAATCGGATGGCGTGGGAATTTCAGGAAATAGTCCAGATCTGCTACGAATTTGTTTCCTTCTTTTCCCACTTTGAGTCCTACTTGTGCTCTAACATCAAGGCACGAATTTGAGTTACAAATAGGGTGTTTCTCTTAACCCTAAAGTGAGATGTGTATATTCAAGATTAGACACATCAATTAGCTCTCTCATTAATTTGAGGTGAGAATACCCTAAGAGAGATTATTTGATTCTCAAAAGCTATTGAGAGATTGTTTTGAAAGGTTGCTCTAGAAGGTTGTTGCTTCTACTCTCTTGTAGAATATTTTTTTATCTTGGCTGACATGATGCGAGGAGATCAAGTAAGGAGAACGATGTACGGTGAAAGTTGTGTTAGTGGGAGTTATGCAAGAACAACTACACTCCTTAAGTCGAGGTACAGACTGAGAGAAAGAAACTATGAGTATATCTTGTAACTATTCGTGTGTTCTTGATTTCTGGTTCGTGGATTTTCTCCCTGGATAGGGTTTCCACGTTAAATATTGTGTCTGCCTTCTTGTGGTGTTTGATTGGTGGATTGCTAGTTCTATCTTGTTTATTTGTTTTATCCACTGCGTGTTGATTGGTTAAAATAGAACTAGTATCCATTCTGGTTACCTCCAGAACTTCCAAGGCTTCAACAAGCTTTGTCCCACCCATCCATGAACACAGGAGTCTACATTGAAAATCCCTGATGCCATATAGTCCCATTTGAAATTAATGTTGTTTAAGAACTCGGTCCAACTTGCTCCGACTTGGTGGAGTGAGTCTAAGGCTTGTCTATGTTATTGGGATCACATAGTGACCTACTTGCAGAGCTAAACTTTTGTGCTTTAAAATTATGAAGCATAAGGGTATCACTGGGCGAAATGTGGAGCAGCTCATAGTGTATACAAAGCCAGGCATGAGTATATTAAAGTTAACATCATTCAATACTGAAATATTATTCCAGAACACATACATTTGTAGATATATAGAACTAGAAAAGTCCTTGATAACATTGCAATTCAGTAGCGATCTGTGTAGGAGGGTATTATTTCTGTCCTCACAGATATCAGACTTGTTACCTTGCGAATTCCATCGCTCCAGATGAGTCTCCCAAAATAGTATCCTCCGATCACCTTATGATTTGAGGACAATGTAACAGTGAAGAAGAGCTTCTTGACAGTCATATTGAAGGCTAGCGTTTGTGGCTTCACTGTAACTTTTGCACCAAGTGGATGCTCAATTGAAGCGACGTATGTGCTATCCATCGGGCCGACATTAGTAACTATTCTGGTAACACTCATAGAGCCTCTAAGGTTTGGAATTGTTACGGAGGGGAGGTTAAGATTAAGCAAAGAAGGCTTTTTACTGGGACACATAGTTGAATGCGAATAAATGTTGAAGCCTGTGAAACAAAGGTAATGAACATAGTCAGTCTTGCCCATATCTTATATCAGACCTGGGTTCATTACTTGATCTGGATTCATGATGCCGCCTCGTAATATGGAAGGGATTGGCAACCTCTTGAGGGTCTTCAACTGTAAAGATTGGCTCTCCAGATGGGTTGCGACAGAGCCTGGAACTTTTTCAACCTCTCTATAATGGGTTGCGACAGAACAGCTTGGACTATTTCGGCCTCTGCTGTATTGGTAGTGGTCTGCAACAGAGCAGTTTGGACCGAAGATGTGAGCAGAGCTGGCCTGGCTGTGTAGAGATTCTTAGTGGAGAGGTGACCTGCAGAAAAGGAAGAACCCTTTTTCAGTAGGGAAATGAGGCATGGCCTCGAAAGTTTTCGTGAAGAGTGGACCCATCGCTCCAGATCTTCCAAGGAGGGGCGCCTTCCCACAAACTTCCCAGTCGCCGAGAAAGTAAAGGATTCCTTGCTGTTTGTGACCATCTGCTGATGAATTTTTACTATTAGCTTTCCCTCCTTCCAGACAGGGGTAGATAGAGCTGATGGGGGAGAAATGACCATTGCAGAGAAACAACTGGTATAGGTTTTTTGGGGGTTTTGAAGTAGACTATGAGAAGAGGCTCGAAGAGACTGACTATGTGGATGTTGAAGAAGGCCATCCAGGTGATTATTAAGGAGCTGAAGCTGAGCAAGGTTCCAAGCAGTAGTGGAAGAGTGAGATGGAAGATTGGGAGTAGGCAGACAGGGGGCGTTTGCACCGAATAAAGTTTTCGGCGTACCGTTTGGATTGTTCTCCTGGGAGGAGGGGAAGGGGCTCTGGTAGAAGAGGAGCAGAGTTTGGTTCTGAGTCTACCCGGAGTGACAGTAACCAGAGGAGGTGTCGGTGGCGGATTGACGGTGGCCGGGAAGCATGTCTGAAACCCTGAAAAAGTAAAAACAAAAAAAAGGCAAAATTAGCGAAAGGTCCGTTTAAGTCGATGTTTCCAGCCTCCGGTCGAAGGAAATACTTTTTAAGGCCAATGGTCCACGGTCCAAGGAAATACTTTTTAAGGCCAATGGTCCATTCAGCTAGACTGTTTGTAGCCATAGGTCCCTACGCCCACATGTTCTCATTTTTCAAGACTAAATTGCCCTTTCCACTATTTTAGGCATAAATTTTTGAAATTTAAAATTTAAAATTTTGTATTATTCCTCTTCTTCTGCAACGAGCTTATAGGGTTGGATTGTGCTACTCTCTCCTTCTTCTCTCCCTGCTCCTCTCTCGTTTTCTTTCTCCTCCCCTCTTCCCGTCTCTCTGCTCCCTCTTCCTCTCCTTCTCCGCCATCTCTCGCTCCCCCTCTCTTCCCTCTCTTGCCAGAGATCTTGGTGCAGTGGGCCACACACTACACAAACCGGTATCAAAGATATTTGGCGTGATCGTCGGAGATCCGACGGATCGGATCTTCAAAGGGTTAGAGAAGGGGTGATCGGATCTGACGTGTACGTCAGCAAGTATCTGCTTGCTCGCGGTTCTGTGGGTCAATAGAAAAAGAAGAACAAAGGATCAAAAATCTTGATTCATCCCCAATCTCGATCAGCGTGGCCCCCTCTTGCTCGCGGTTCTGCGCATCAATAGAAGAAAAGGAAATAGATGATCGAAACTCTTGATTCATCCCCAATCTCGATCCGCGTGGCCCCCTCTTTCGCTATCCTTGTCCACGCAGGCCGTCCGATGCTAACATGTGCCCATGGTGAAGGTAAGAATGTAGTCGCCACTACCATATCCTTTGGCAAAGATGAAGAAAAAGGAAGATGATGGAGTACATGGACAAGAAATAGGGGGCCATGCTGTTACAGAATGATGGGTGTAGGTGGAAAATGGGATGGGTAGTTCGGTGGTTTGGGGGTGTATGGGAAAGGGTAGCCATCACTTGCTACAGAAGTTGGAGTTGTAGTCTTGTAGAGGTTCTGTTACAGAATGGGTGTAGGTGGAAGATGGGATGGGTAGTTCGGTGGTTTGGGGGTGTATGGGAAAGGGTAGCCATCACCTGCTCCAGTAGTTGGAGTTGTTGTCTTGTAAAAGTTCTGTTATAGAATGGGTGTAGGTGGAAGATGGGATGGGTAGTTTGGTGGTTTGGGGGTGTATGAGAAAGGGTAGCCATCACCTATGTTACAGAAGTTGGAGTTCTGTTAATTGTGCACCTTGCCCCTTATGTCGGAGGATACGAAGACGGTGACAAAGATTAGTTGCAGGCTTTATTGTGAGGGGAATTTATTTGATTTTTTGTAAAATTTATAGAAGGTAGACGAAACGTATATATGAGATTGTATGAAATTTATCTGAGTTTTGCGTAAATTTATCTGACTTCTGAGTTTTTTTTTATGAAATTTATCTTAGTTCTTGTCAAATTTATCTGAGTTTTTTGCAAAAATACTTGAGTTTTTAGCAAATTTATTTATATTTTTTGAGCTTTATCTGAGTTTTTGTCAAACTTATCTGAGTTTTGTTCAAATTTATCTGTTTTCTGTAATATTTATCTAGGTGCTGTTAAAATTTATCAATTTTCTGTCATATTTATCTGAGTGTTGTTCAAATTTATCTATTTTCTGTCATATTTCTTTGTATTTTTGGTAAATTTATCTGAGTCTTTTAGCAAATTTATTTATATTTTTTGAAATCTATATGCATTTTTTAAATTTATTTACTTCTTTTGAAATTTATTTGTATATTTTCAGATTTATTGCGGTTTTCGAAATTATTGTAATTTTTAAAATTTATTTTCTTTATTTTAAATTTATTTGCTTTTTTTTAAATTTTCTTTGGATCTTTTGAGATTTATTTGAGTGTATTGAAATTTATTTGGATCTTTTGAAACTTATTTGCATCTTTTTAAATTTATTTATGTTATTTGATTATATATTATTTTTTTAATTTATTGCATTTTTTGAAATTATTTCATTTTTTAAAATTTATATTCGTTATTTTGAAATTTATTAGTGTGTTTTTAGAATTTATTTGAAAATATGGGGATTCCATTAATCGTGGGCAAGTAAATGTTAGTTGGCCATTATTAATGGGATATCCCACTAATCATGGGTTATGATTTAAAGAAAGGGTAAACTAGACATTTCAGGTTTGAGAAAGTGTGGGAGGGACCTTTGGCTCTATGACTTTTTTTTGTGGATCTAAGGCAATAGAGTGAAATGTTCAGGGACCTGTCACCGAATGCCCACAAAAAAAGTTGTGCTCTTAAAAAACTCAAAATGACAAAAAGGTGCTTTTACTCTCACCTCCTTTAACTTTTATCTCTCTTGATTTGACAAGTAATTTTATTTCATAATTACATCGACCTACAAACAACTAGTCTTTCGGTCATTTACTTGTAAAGTTAATTAAAGTGAAGGTTCAAATTGAGAGACATGAAAATAAGAGTGGTCAAATAAAAAATATCAATTTTCAATTTTCACCTTCAAGACTTTGTGGCATTTGGGGGCATGAGTACCTTTTTTTACTTTTGTGATAAAAAAGTGAGGGCTTTCTGTCATTTAATGGGATGAAAGAATGGTCTTTTTGACCTTTTTGTTAAAAAAAGGGAATGTGATTTCTGAGATTTGATAGTTTTTATATGAACCCTCTTCGATCTTTTTTCTGTGTCTTAATCTAAACCTTCACTTCAATTCATTTTACAAGTGAATTACCCAAATAAGACAAAATTATCTCGGCTTTAGGATGGAGTTGATATGTCGAATAAACTATGGAATATCGATCAGCCATTAAAGTCATCTCAGCAATAAGAGTCACAATGAAATAGACACTGAGAGAAAAAATAAATTTTGATAACATTGAGGAGTTTGTTTTCCAAGAATAAACTTGTGTTGATAGAAAAAATTAATTTTTCTTCATTGCTTAAGACATACTGTATTATTGTGAGGTTATTGATAACCTATGATATCATGGGTTTTTCCATGAATTTGGGAAAAAAAAGTTTAGGTTTAAGTCCCACTTCTTCATTAAGAAATATAGAATTTATTTTTCAGCAATAAATATCTCATGAGAGAATAATAAATTTGTACAAGTGGGAAGCCATGATATCATGGGATAACGGTAAGACCGTCGGAAATTGAAACGACTAGAATCAAGCGACATTGATGATATTTTCTGGTCATTTATCATTACCTTGTAGTATCCATGTTTAAGTAATAGGTAAAAATCTCTATTACAGAAAAGTAGAAAGACTATGTATGTTCTCACGATAAAAACTGTGATCCTGTTTCTTTTCTAATTAGATTTTCTAAGTAGAAAACACAAAGGAAAAGGGGAAAACCACTTCTTACCACTCGGGTACGGAGCCTTTCTCATATAGCTGCCAGGGTTCGAATCCAGGGCATGCTAGCTCTTCCCACGTGTGCTGGACGTTCCTACCTAAGTGGGAATTTCTTCCGTATGTATATGCATGGGCTCTCAATTAGGTCCCATCTCGCTTGGCTGGGTTAAATAAAATTAAGAAAAGGGAAATGTACGTTTTGTCTCCTAAGCCATTAACTGAGAGTCCAAGAGACTTTTTCATGCTAGATTGACTTGTTGATTTTAAACATATGCCCAACGTCTCTTTCCATCAAGAAAGAGAGAGAAAGTAGATAAAGTCGAATCAATTGTTTAGAATTTGCTTAATCCAACTAGGTCAAAAGCTGTTTTATTCACCGATTTTGGTTCCATTAATTGATTTACAGGGCGTGGTCATTCAATGTCTGTAATTCCCTGCATCTTGTATCTTGATTTTTGGTAATGTTTGGATCGTCTTAAGTTTGGGTCTTAATGTCTTTTGTCTTAAGCGCTAGGACAAAAAACTAAATAAGATTGTTTGGTATGCTATAACAACATGTCTTAAGCACTAAGACGACTTGTTATTTAAGACGAGATTTATCTTAATTCTAGAAGCTCAAAACCCAGCTCCTGGAATAAGACCCGACATCTTAAGCGGTAAGACAGTTCAGGACTTTAAAATAATTTTAAAATTCCCGTAATAACCATCACCAATATCAACGATTGCAGCCCTAATCTCTCTATCTCTTTCGTTGCTCCTGCGTCTAAAATGAAGCTCTTCCATGTGTGAAAAGCAACATCGATCTCCTTCTTCTTGTCTTGGATCCAAAAGATGTCACATGCAGCTCGTTTCTGCAACTATGGCCTCTTCTTTTTCGACTTCTCCACTTCGTCTGGATCTGCGCCTGATGGCCCACCTTGACTATAAATTTGGATCCTCTGTTTTGCAACAGGTCTCCCCTTCTTCAAGGTTATGGCACACCATAAGATCAAGTCCCCTGTCTCTTCCGGATCCAATTTCTACAAGGTGCAGACCCTTTACAAACACAGCCTGAAATCTGCGATGATGACCAGGTCCTTTGCTCCTCCCAAGGGCGGATGGGGGGGGGGGGGGGGGGGGGGGGGGGTGGGCTATTTCAGCCCCAAAAAAAAAAACTATTTCAGCCCCAACCAACTGAGCCAAGGAAGAAAAAAAAAATTTAAAGCTATTTTTTGTCTTTTGCCATACTTGTTAAGATCTATTGTGAAGACATTTTTTTGTTGATTTTGAGTAGTATAATAAAAATGATCACAGTTTTGGTATGATGCTTGTAGAAAATGAATTATGAAGATAGTACATAGATAGTTTTTGGTGGGACATTGTTGCTATTTTTTATAATTTTTGGTGAGACGTTGTTATTTTTTTAGTGTAACTTTAGTGCAGCCCCCCCAGATTAGAAGTCCTGGATCCACCCCTGGCTCCTCCTCCAGCGACTGCAACAATTTGAAGGTCCGGATCTCTTCTTCGGCCAGAGAGATTCCGGATCCTCTGCGATTTCAACATAGAGCCCTTGCTTCTTCTTTCAACGTGTGCAAGAGCACGCGCAGATCGACTCCGATCTTCAACAAAACACAAAGTCTGGGGATCAACTATGTCGATTTCTCCTTCTTCAGGGAACAACTCTGCAACAGAGGGTCTGTGCCCACCGAGATCAACTGCGATTGATCTCTTCTTCAACTAGATCCGATTTCTGGATCCATCGATCACACGATCTAAGCGATCTCTACATCGCACGGCAACACCTGATCCTTGATCAAGAAGATGGCCCACCTTCGATCTGAGCTCTGATACCAGTTCTTGTGGTGGGCTCTATAGCGGAAACTCCAATGATTGATGGTCTAGATGTAACTATGCGTGAACACATGCAATCAATCCACACACAGGATTTGCGTGGTTCGCCCATTGAGAGCTGCCTACAATCAGGGATTAGGACCCCTGTTTTGAGTAGTCTGGATGAAGATTAACGTCGCCCCGGCTGGACCTGAAAAAGGAAGAGAGGAAGCAAGTCAGAGGACCCTGGCTGTGGGCAGCATAAGGCTCTCCGATGCTTAAGTCAGTTCAGGGACTGAGTAAGGGAGATGGAGAGAAATTTGGAGAGTAAGTGTATGTGTTTTGGGTTGCATACCTTAGAATGGAGTTGGAGTTTCTATTTATAGGAGAGGGAGTTGACTTGCATGGGCAAGCCTCATGATGGGTTTTGCCACTCGAGTGGCTTTGTCCACTCAGCCCACACTTCATTAAATGCTAGTCTTACCTAACAATTCCTCATTAAATGCCAATCTTATCGGGCCAGGCGGTGGTTGACTTTCGGGCCTAATCCCATCAGGCCTGGCCTAGAGCCATGCTTGGGTGCGCACGCGGCCCGCCTAACGCCGTTTTGTCAGGAATGATGGGCCGCAGGGCACGCCTTAGCGCGTGCCCTCGTCCTGTCAACGGTCCCATCAATGTCTGCCTCATCCGCCGTGCCGAGGTCAATTTATAGGGACCAGTGCCGTCTGACCTCGGGACTCTCACCTCGGCAGGCGCCATGAACCATCAGTCAAGATCCTTCCCGGCCGAGCAGAGGCATGATTAGCTGGATTTAATCCAAGGCTAGTACTGATCTCGGCTTAGTAGAAAATTAACATCCCCACACAGTGACTTTTCAACACTATTTCTCTATTTCACAAGAGGAAAAACTCTATTTCTTTAAACAGATGGCCGTCACCACTTGATCATTCCTATGTGGCGTCCATTCAGTAATTCATGCCAAGACTTTCCAAACCGTGGTCAGTTCCATGCATGCAAGTGGGTTCTAGTTGACGCGCTTTTCTAGCAAAATCCAAACATCAAATGTACATTTCAACTATCATGCATTTTCACACTGTTAATTCCAAATGATAAGCGCTGGAAAAATATGTCCGTACTTAGTACAGACAATATAATTATAATATTAAAATTCATAAAAAAATTTATAATCAATATTTTTAAAATAAAATACAAAAAGTTATTGTCGGAGAAAGAGGAAAAGAAAAAAGGAAAATGAAGGCCATATAAGAATTCAATATCTAATATCAAATAATTATAAATAAAAAAAACACAAGCCCACAAAAATTGAAGACTAATGATTTATAAAAGTTAAAGTCACAAAAAAAAAAAAAAAAAACACCTCCACCCTTTCTCCCTCGGCAAGTGTGCATGGTAGCTCCCTTTCTCCCTTGGCAAGTTTGTCTTTTTTCAATACTATTCTCATTTTCTTATGAATTATGAAACTTATTATTTGTGTTGATCAATAATATATATTATATATTCATTTGAGTTTAGTTTTATTGTAAAATGGTTATCTTCGAAAATTAACGACTATATAGGAAATCATATAAAAGAGTTATTTCAAGAGTTTGATCACCCATGCTTAAAGTACAATGCAAACCTATGAAAATAATAACAACAATATTTATAGGGGTCAATATTCTAAAAATATAGTTACTTTTATAGATACTCTGTAGATAAAGTCCAACTCGCGGTCAATATTCAAAGGTGGGACTAGGGTCCCTTCCTCATTAACTGATTTGAAGCTTTTGCTGATAACTATATATTAACAAAAAGATGCTCTGTGGTGTAGTGGTAGGTTCCTCCCTTTGAGTTTCAAATTGTATTGAGTTCGAGTATTAGCACATACCATGATTAATTTTTAGCCTCAGCCATGTCCCTGCATAAAAATTTTTTATTGTGTATTTTCATTTCATATAAAGTGAGAAAATGGATATTGCATTGTAGAATCTCATTTTGAGCTTACATTTCTTTGGCTTCGATTCTCTATACTTCTGTGTTCGTAGAAACTGTGGCATTGTAAAATCATACTTTTTATATGAATGAAGAAAAAATGAATTGATAATTTCTGTGTTTACAGAACCTCTGGGTGTGTGCTGGTTGCTGTGTTAAAAGTTACACTAGAGATCACTTTTTTGAGCGGCAGGATAAGGTTGAACTCAGTTTGGAATAAGATTTCTTAGAAGAAAGTCCCTTATAATGGGCCGACTGGATGTATCACAATAAAGAGATATTGTACGATACACAAAGGTTCCAGTTAACCTAGATGAGGGGATTATTAGATGCCAGGCCAATCAAATTGATCATAACCATTAGTCTTAAGTCCTCAATATTTAATGGTTAAACTATATCATTCTGTTGGAAGGAAATCCAATGGTGAATGACGTCTGGATTTTTGTAAAATTTGGGGCTCATGATATCTTGTCAGATTTTTAGTTAGCTAGGTCCAGGTCCACCGTCCCTATCCTGGACCAGAACTGTGTGCATCTTTTATTTTTCCTTTTGGTTGAAGTCCGGTTTCCATCTTGAATGCAACAATTGGAAGTGGAATGCGGTTCTAAAAGAAATCAACTTCATAATATGGTTATAAATTTTGGTTGAAGTCCGGTTTCCATCTTGAATGCAAGTGCATTACGCTACACACTGGGGCTACAGGGGAGTATACCCGGCTTCCTTCTGGGTTTGAAGGGATTAATTCAGTCCAAAGGATTGGGAACCCTCCGATAAAAAAAAAAAGAAAGGATGAGTACTCTACATTACCCACTTTTCCAGGGCCACGAGACACTCTTTCCTACAATGACTTGTGGACTCAGACCCATACCCGGATACAAATTCTCAAGCTAGCCTAAAATTGGATCCACACGAGAATAATTCAAGTTATAGTTGTCAGGGGTTCATTGACATGCCTATCGCCATCGATACGATCCCCATGGACCATGCCATCTAAAGCCCGTCTAAAATCCAGCCCATATTGGGCAGTATTTATTTGATCTCTCTATTCAGGGCCCTCGGTTGTACTCAGGCATGGGCCTATTTTTCCTAAAAAGGCCTAGTATCCCTGACACATTCAAGACAAGGGTAATACATTTTCAAATGGGCTAGCTAGGCCTTTGCCTTAGTTTCAGGTGTGTAAGCTCAATGTGGGCCTATATTCTAAGCCATTAAATGAATATGCATGGTAGGCTTTGACAAGCTTTGGCCCACCCATCCATGCACACAGCGGTCACCATTGAACATCCCTGAGGTTCCACGTGTCCCATTTGAAAATAGTACCTGCAGGTTAAGAACTCTTTCCAACTTGCTCTCATTTGGTGGGGTCAACTTGGTTGAACAGGTCTAAGGACTTGTTTGCGATCACTAGGCTTTTTTAAAATAGACCAATAAATTAAAAAAAAAAAAAATAGAGTCATAGAAAAAAGAGGCTAGAATCAAACGAGTTGTTTGATAATGCAAAGATCTATGTTACATATACTATTTAATATCAATGGTTGAGAGTTTATCGCATATTTCTTGAGATTCACAAGGTATTAGGCCATGAAAATTGACCCTATGATCGTCCTCACCCTTCCAAAGAGATCTTATGGTGTGGATTTTGTGTTCGGGGCCATTAGATCATTGCAAATTGTATCTAAATGATTTTCAGCACATATCTCGAGATTGGTGATGATGCAACGGCTGAGATTTGGTCTCCTTACTGTGTTTGATATTGTGAACATCTCCAATGGTTTGAATCAAGACTGAAACTCTTCTATTTTGATAAGAAAAATATAAATAAAAAAAATAAATAAAACGAACTCAGGTGTGAATGGGTATAATCACTGTTCACCTGCATCTTCTTTTTTCCCTCTTAATTCCAGATGCAGCCAAAGTTGGGCTGTGGGAAATAGAGGCATTGCTTCTATTTCTCTCCACCATCTAAAGGTATTGTGACGCTGCTAGATTCCTCTATTTTCAAAATTTCTACGCGGTTTAGAGATTTTGACAAATAGAGGCAAAAATCGGACCTACTAAACATGGGCTAAGTATTGTCTAAGTTAGTGGACTTACAGAGTGGCCGACCAACAGAGCTAAACGTTTTGATCGGTTCTAAATTGTGAAGCACAGGGATATCAGTGGGCCAAATGGGCCAAGAGCTATATACAATATAAATAGTACTCTAATTTCTAGCATTGCCCATCCACCATTAATGAAAAGGAGAGAGAGAGAGAGAGAGAGAGAGAGAGAGAGAGAGAGAGAGAGAGAGAGAGAGAGAGAGAGATAACTTAACAAGTTAACATCATCCCATACTAGAATTTTATTTAGGAAGTCAAACATATATAGATATATAGCACCGAAAGAGTCCTCCTCCTTAATGAGATTGCAATTTAGAAGCGATCTGTGTAAGAGGGTATTATTTCAGTCCTCACAGATATTGGGCTTGTTACCATGTGAATTCCATCGCTCCAACTGAGTCTCCCAAAATAGTATCCTCAGATCACCTTATGATTTGAGGACAATGTAACGGTGAAGGAGAGCTTCTTGACAGTCGAATTGAAGGCTAGTTTTGGTGGCTTCACTCCAACTTTCACACCAAGTGGATGCTCAATTAAAGCGACATATGTGCTGTCCACCGGGCCAACGCTTGTAACTGTTCTGGTAACCGTCACAGAGCCTCTAAGGTTTGGAATGGTTATCGAGGGGAGGTTGAGATTGAGCATGGAAGGCTTTTTAGTAGGACAATCAACGGAATCTGAATAGCCAATAGAACAAAGGTAATTAACATAGTTAGTATCGCCCATATCATAAATCAAACCGGGGTCTGCTGCTCGATTTGGATTCACGATGCCGTTTCCATAATGGAAGGTATTTGCGACCCGCTGAGGTTCTTCAATAGTAAAGATTGGCTCTCCCGATGGGTCAGTAGTTGATGCTGCAATTAGCAAATGCATTACAACTGGAATAAACTCTAAATCATGAACAATTGTATCCTAATTGCACCCCATGGTGCCAAGTAAATCTCTTCCGTATTAATATATGAGTAATGATCTTAATTTTGAACTAAAGTTATACTAGCCACAGCGAGTGAGAGTCCTATGCCCACCAGGCAAATCAGCAAGACCTCTCTCCATTCCCCTTTGGAGAGAGAGAGAGAGAGATAATTTTTTGTTACCTGTTTATATAGAACTTAACTTTACCCGGCCCGATCTTGAGAGGAAACAAGAGGAATAAGACTAATTTGATGATCTTGATTTCTAAATTAGTGAACATACCAGTGGTTGCTAGCGCTGATCTGATTGCAGCAGGAGACCAACTCGGGTGAAGCACTTTGAGCAATGCAACAATGCCAGAAACATGGGGGCACGCCATGGAGGTTCCCGAACTGAAGGCAAAGCTTTGATATAAATTCTTTTCCTGTGGAACGTATGCAACCAAGACACTAACACCAGGAGCAGCTACGTCCGGCTATACCACATCCATTCAATAAAACATAAATCAAAATTGTTATGCACTTAAATTGTCGCACCTCTAACACCTAGACACTTTTGGTTAGCGGCTTAAGATAGTATCAGAGCTAACATGTCTAGGGTTGCTCTTGGGCCGGGCTTGGATATTTAATTAGGGCTTATTTAATAATTGGATTGGGCTTGAGTTAAGCAATAGAAAGCCCAAGGCCTGGGCCGGCCCAACTCGTGTAAGGAGTACATGTAATTTAATTTAATTTGTCCAATTAATTCCTTAAATGCCCACAAAAGTGATAAAGAAAACCCGGTTCAGCACGGCCCGATTAATTAAATGGGCAGGCTAAGGCCGAGTGACTTAGCCTGACCCGGTCCATGAACACCACTAAACATGTCTAAGGTTCAAATTTGCGCATGGTAAGAAAGAAAAGGGCCCATGTTGTGTTTTGTGTGTGGGGGCATGTGCACCGAGCAAAAAGGCCCAATATTGTGTCTTGTGTGGGCGAGTGCTTCAAATCTGGGAAGTATCCCGCCACAGAGATTCATTAAGTAGTTAATTTGCGCACCTCTAACCCCTAGGCATTTTGGGTGTATAGGTTAACAACTCGAGGATAATATTATTAATTTTTAGTATGTTTCAACTTAACCACATTGGTTGCTTAGTGATTAGGCAGGCACCTCCCCTCCACAGAAATGACTAAGTGAGGGACTTGTGGAGTGTGTGTGGGTTTGTGAATTAGTTACTAAAAAAAAAAGTTGATCAAATCCACAAAGGCTTTACAAATTTGTTGTCCATCGAGCTTGCCGAAACTTGACTTGTGGATACATATTTTTCTTCGGAATTTTGTTAACTATGAGACTACTTGTAAAAATGATATATATATATATATATTACCTATAAACATATTTTGTTCTATTAAGAAAAAGAGAGATGGTTAGAATCTAATTTAAGAGAGAAGAAAAATTAGTGGTCTGCCTTACCCTACTTCGATGTAATGAGGTTACCAAATTCATATATTACTGATAAGTGTTTATAAGTGTAGTATGCTAGATAAAGAAAATTCAAAAGGTTTGCATGCGTAATGTAGAATGTATGTATTTTTTCATAGGCAAGAGGGAAATGGAGAACATTTTTCATGGACAAAGTCACAAGTCTAGCCGTTTCCCCTTCGATTTCAAAACTCTTTTAGACCCTGAATCTATGCCAAAATTTTCCACGGGAAATGCTTGTACCAAAAATTTATAGGATATATTTGAGAAAAACGTACAATGAATCTTTCTTAAGAAATACCACTGCACATATGCGCCTTGAGTAAAGCCGGCAAGACATTTGCCACATTGCCAAACAATTGATGCTTCAGTGGCAACGGCATGCACCTTAGTATCACTAGAGAAATAAGGGGTCAATCCTTAAGGGCACATTTGTGTGGCAGGTTTCAAAGAAAAATGAGGATTGGGCAAAGCCTTTCCATGCTACATTAAAATTTACGTTGGTGTGGTCTCTTTTTGTGAGAAAAAGCATAAAAATGAGCTAATTTTTTTTTTTATGACTTCAAGGAAAAGCTTTACCTATAGGCTTTTTTTGGACATTTTTTTCTCCATGGTAGAGGCATAAGTGAGAAAAAGCATAAAAATTCTGCATAATTAGTGTTTTGCTAACAAACACGATCACTCCCCTGTCACTATCCCAACTTAGCCAAGAAAAGTTAGAAAGAAGAAAAGAAAAAAAGAACACCTATTTATGCTAGTTACTAATGGACCTTATTTTTAGGAACAAATACGGCGCCCTAATCCCTTAGCGTAAAAAGAAACAAATTTTGTTTCCTTTTGCTAAAAAGAGAAAAAATGGGCGTAATTCCATTTTGACCCTTACCCATGCCTCCCTTTTCTATTTTCTAGCAAGGTTGACCTATGTATGGGCACTAATGGAAGGCACTTCTCTTGGACATTATTTTCCATTTTAGTTAATAAAAAAAAATGTTTTGAGCATGATAAAGCTATTAAACTTTCAATTTAAAAACTTAGTTTTAGGATTTTCAGATCATTATATAACTTGGCTCAATCTTCCTCCATGCCCATATCTCTTCATTGCCGCGCACCCAGTTTGGCTCTGTAAGAAAAGGTAGCACCTAGTAGCGAAGTAGTTAAGTCTCTTTAGAAAACAATATATAGGGTTTGAACACGCACGGGCAAAAAAAAAAATATATAAAAAAATAGGCCCATGTTGCATTTTGTGTGAGGGAGCATGTGCACCGGTCAAAAAGAGCCCATGCCGCATCTTGTACGAGTCCATGCTTCAATTATGGGCGGTGTCCCGCATAAGGGATGGATGTATTAAAGTAGTTAAATTGTCACACCTCTAACACGTCTCTAACCTCTAGGCATTTTTGATGCATTGGTTAGCAACTTGAGAATAATTGTAGAGTGCATGTGGGTATATGAATTAGTTACCAAAAAAAGTAAAATGTTTGATCAGGTCCTCAAAGCTCTACAAATTTTGTTGTCTAGCTTGCTGAAACTTGACTTGTGGATACATATTGTTCTTCAGAATATTAGTACGGATGAGACTAGTAGTAAAAATGATATATTGATATTACCTAGAAAAATATTTTTTTCTGTCGAAAAAAAAAACACATGGTTAGAGTCTAATTTTAAAGAGAGAGAAAATTAGTTGTCTCTCTTGCCCCACTTTGATGTGATTAGGTTACCAAACTCATATATTACTGATAAGTGAAAGTATATATACAATATTGTGTTTAGCGTAGTTTGCAAGATACAGTAAATTCAAGTGGCTTGCATGATATACAATTTCTATATTACTTCTTAGGCAAGCAACTGACGCTTTTAGTGGCCAAGGCACCTTAAGTATAACTAGAGACATGAGGGTTCAATCCTTAAGGGGCATTTGTCCGAACTGGTTTTCAAATAAATTAAAATGAGGATTGAAGAAAGCTTTTCTATGCTACACTAAAATCTATGTGGGTGCGGGCTCATTTCCATTAGACAAAGCATAAAAATGAGTTAAACTTTTTGTGATTTCAAGGAAAATAATTACCAATAGGATTTTTTCTCGGAAATTTTTTTTTCCATGGTAGAGGAAAAAGTCCACATAACTGGGTGTTTTTTGCTAACAAAATCAAAGATTCCATGACAATATCATTCCTCTAGCAATGCTCCAACCTAGCCAAGAAAAGGAAAAAAGGGAGGAAAAAAAGAAAACCGTTGTCATTTACTAGGGGTGTTCGTGGGCCATGCTGGGCTAGACTAAGACATATCCAAGCCCTGTCCGGATTTAGAAAAACTGCCCAGGCCTGACACGGGCCGTAAAAGTTATGCCCAAGCCCACCATTTAATTAATCGAGTAGGGCCGAACCAGGCGCTTTATCATTTTTGTGGCCATTTGAGCAATTATTTCGAATTACATTTACTTAATACGCGGGCCGGGCCTGGCTTTGGGCTTTCTATCACTTAATCCAAGTCCTGCCCAATAATTAAATGTGATTAATCACATATCCAAGCCCGGCCCAAAGCAGGCTGGGCATGGATTACGCTCGGGCTGGCCCGGCCCATGAGATAGAGGGCCCGGAGTGCACCTTATTTTTAGGTTATTAAAATTATGGCTGTCGTGTAGAAATACAAATAAGACCTAATCCCTTAGCGTATAAAGATATAAAAAAATTTCCTTTTACCAAAAAAAAAAAAATGATAAAAACAAACTGTGTTTCCATTTTACACTTACTCATGACTCCCTTTTATATTTTCCAGTAAGGGGCTTACCTATGATAAGTCTAATCCCCTAGCGTAAATCTTGACCTATGTATGGGCACTAATGGAAGGCACTACTCTAGCTCTTATTTTCCATTTGATTTAGTCACAAAAAATATTTTGAGCATGATAAAGCTATTAAACTTCTAAAGTTTAAAACTCGGGCTTGGGATTTTCAAATCGTAATTAAATTTGGCTCACTCTTCCTCCATGCCCAAATCTATTCTAGTACCCAACCTGTCCTCAATTGTCATGCATCCAGTTTGGCAAAAGCCAACACTTAGTAGCGAAGCAGTTACGTCTCTTAAAAAAAGGGAAAGTAACATCAGATTGGACTAGAAATTTGTATCTGTTTAAGAAAATAATGTGTTAATCCTGGATCACAAATTGAATGAAATCTCATGCACAATGACAACAAGTATATAATAAATGGATTTGGAATTTATTTATGATAGTTATATATATATGGGCAATATTCGCATGGATCCTTCCCTCACCATATATATATATATATATATATTTATATGAGAAATGCTACTATACAAGCTTTCCTTACGCTCTTACGGTACAAGGCACTTAGTGGGGCCCACGAGAGACCCGACAAATCATGAAACAAGGGGGATCGAAAGATCCAAGTGATGCCAACATAGATATCAAATTTGAAGTCAATCTAACGCCTCTAACTCATTCATCTGTGGTCCACAAGTTTAATGGCATTATATAAAATAATAAAATCGATCATTCATCAAACGGTTCACTCTAATCAGATCTATCAAAACCCGGTGGCACCTGTGTAAATAGGAGTAGTGGGTTTGAATGGTCTGCTCCGATGAACCAGTAGTATGCCCCACTAGGTAGTTTGTACTGTAAGACCGTAAGGAAAGCTTGTACATGAGCATTTATCTCTATATATTTATTTATTTATGTATGCATGTATGTGAACATCACCTTAAGGATCTCAGGTGATAAGATGCTAGGCCCTCGGGATGAGAAATCAGCAATCTTAGTTGACAAGGGCTTCCCTATAAGGGTTTTGGTAGGGTTCAACTTCACCAAAGGTTTCCTGTACACCAGATTTAGTCAGCTTCATGAGAGAAAAGAAGAAATACCATTTTCCTTTGTTGTTTCTCTATTTATTTATTTATTTATTTTTGACACCCCAGCCAAGGAGGTTAGAACCCTTGAGAACACCCCTATACATAGGGAGAGGTTGCCCGCACACATGGGGAGATCAGAGCACCCGCACACATGGGAGAGGTCAATTACACATGGGGAGATGAAGCACCCGCATGTGAGGAGGTCATATACACACATGGGGAGAAAACACGTGCATAGGTAGGAATAGGACAATTGAAAATGGGGGAATGAAGCACCCGCATGTGAGGAGGTCATATACACACATGGGGAGAAAACACGTGCATAGGCAGGAAGAGTGCATACTTAAGCATCAATCCCTATGAATGCTAGTTGATAAGCAGGGTGCCAATCAAATAATCACTGCCACTTTCTCCTTAATTATTGTTGTTTATTTTACTTACCTCGAAGACTGAGTGTAGGAGAATATTTGTGTTCCAACATCATAATCAACTATAATACATTGCCATTCGTAGCAGGGAATGAGTTGGTGGGTAGGGTAGATGGCAATGATGGCACCAACACCTCCCGACGACTTAATGTTACCCACGCCCTGGATCGCCTTACTGATGACAGCATTAGATGATGCGCTTGCAAAACATAGCACGACATTTCCTTTCATTCTTGAATCAGGAACGATATCTTCGCAGTTGCTGCAAACAGTCCATCATATTAGTAACTTTTAGGTGGCATCAAGATTTTTTCATTTTTATATAAATGTATTTTATTTTCAACTAATACAAAGTTTAAATGTTGTTTGTGTATTCAAAGTAAAAAATTTCTACCCACTTGTATCTCCTCTATTTCTAATTCACACACACTGAGAGATCAACCGAAATGTGAACATAGTTTGATCAATCACAGTAAAAATTGTATGGTAAATACAAAAATAAGTAGATAATGAAATTCAATGAGAAACTTTTATCATAGGTGGCCCCTTCCATGGATTCAAAAAAAAAATTGCAGAGCATATTTTCCTTCAAATTAAAGCACTATGTATACAACAGATTCTCCATGGAGAAATCCCCACAGTAAAGGAGATTTTCCTATAGCCCTATTGAGCTAAGAGTCTTAACTGGTCAAGCAAGACAGTGGGTTCAGCGACAATTAGTGTTATCTATGTAGTCATGGGCAGGGCAATATGAAAGTTTAGGGTGCGAGATCTCTAAATTGGTCAACTCAATAAATCGAACCAAAAGTGTACAAAAATAAAATCACAAGCACGCACCACAAGGACACCAGATTTAGCATGGAAAACCCTAACCGGGTGAAAAACCACTTCAAACTGGATCAATAATCAAGCACTATGAATCTCGCAATCACAAAAAAAACTCAGATTTCCTCCTCAAATATCCCCTACTTAAGGACTGAAGTTACCTTGTGTCACTTCACGCTTCAACGACATCACACCGCTGATTGCAACAGACTCAATCATGCGCTTGACTCCTCAAATCTTCTACGCAAGAAGACAATCTTCTAGAAGAAACTGGCTCTAGAGAACTTGTCAGCACAACTCCTTAAAAATTTCTAGAGAAGAATCCTCTCAATAATAATCTCTAACTCAGAACTTTGAAAGGGGATGTCACACTTTAGAATAGCCCTTAGGTCGTGCCTAAGGTTGCCTAACTTAATTACGATAAAAACAAGCAGTTTTGGCACAATTAGAACAAAGTTTCTAATTTTTGTAGGACTCTTTGCGCTTTGTTCGCTCGAGCGGATAAGGCTCTGTCTCATGTTTGCTCGAGCGAAGATTTTAGCGCTCGAGCGGACTCCATGTTGGATGATCCAGAAATTCAGCACTATTTTCTTCCAACTTTCTTCTTCTAATACTTTCAAATCTTCATCTTAGAGTCCTTCCCATCTTCCATCTTCAGAGTCCTTTTCTAAATAAAGAATACAACTGAAAGACCCCTAAAGTTTTGTCCAACACATGAATTAGCCAATTCTAAAAAACCTAATACAATAGACAATAGTCAAAACAAAATCCTAAAAAATGGCCTTTTACTTTTCGTCCATTTCACTCAAGTTAGACGGGCCTAACACAGAAAAAGACCATGACACCAAAATAAATGAAACAATGTCACTCAATCCACTCAAATTTAGTTTATCTTCTGTCTAAAGTTTATAAAGGGAGAAGAAAATAATAATTTCTCACCAGGTCAAAGTATCAGTAAAATCCCCAAGACATCCCAAGTCTCTGAATCCGGTCTCCTTGTGTCCAGTAAATGTGGATTGACCCTACAAGAAAAAAAAAAGCATTGTATATATATATATATATCGATTGGGTCATATTCGAATTAATGATTGTAGTTGTAATTGGACGGTTGATCACCGATGTGTGCGAACACTTATATCCGTAATTGATTGTTTGACCGGTATTCCGGATTATCAATCGGTTTATGACCACCGACGTGATTTAGATAGTTAGGGCTGATCGCCCAAAGCAATGACATTGCTTCTGTGTGATTATTCTATTGCTCTATTGTGTAGAATGGATTTAGATTATACGTTCTTTTCGTCATTATCACAGTGTTATTCTCTTTGATCATTACCTGTCATTACTCTTATTGATCTTGTATTTTATTTATAAATTATGCTTTCGTGTTTGTTGTTTATTTTATTTATTGGTGCATAGGTAACAATCTCTACCCTGCCGTGGAGACAGAGAATGGTCAAACGTTTCAAATGTTTGAGTCAGTTGATGAACTTGAGTGGAGTGCCGGAGATGGCTACGGAGCCGTCTGAGTCTGCGCATGAGATATCGACATCTTAGACTCTTTAGTTTATTTAATTCCAAAATATATTTTATTTAGTTGTTTTATTAAGGTTATTTTGGCAACTTTAACCTTAACTATTTAGTTGGTTATGTGTTGGTTTGGTTTTGGATATTGATACCAATTGATTTAACGCTTCCGTAAATATTTTATTATGACTCACCATGTTTCGAGATTTTGTGGGTCCATATTTGGGAGCTTATGTTGCATTAAATACAAGAAAATAAAATTTTATTTTTATTTTTCACATTATCCCCGGGTTGTATTTTTGGGGACGTGAGGGCCTAGCACAGAAAAAGACCATGACACCAAAATAAATGATACAACCTAACTGAAACCACTCAGAATTGACTTCAAAAATAAATGAAACAATCTCACTCAAGCAACTCAAATCTATCTAAACTTTATAAAGGGAGAAGAAAATAACAATCTCTCACCAGGTCAGAGTAGCAGTAAAATCCCCAGGACACCCCAAGTCTCTGAATCCGGTCTCCTTGTGTCCAGTAAATGTGGATTGACCCTACAAGAAAAACAAAGCACTGTTTTTAGATGCCTAGAATGTTTTAAAAGGACAAGATTTCGGAACATTCCCCTTGCCCTCATCACATGCATGAACATCCAAATCAACCGTCGAGATCAAGGTTCAAGACCCTGTGATTCTGATCATCGATCAATAGGGACTAGTTTAGGAAAGAAATGAAACCCAGTGATCATATATGCCATCTTCTTCATGCTCAACTTGCAAAGGCAAGCTGATTCATACAGCTAGATGCCTAGAGCATCCTTGCTTAGTACCCTGTTTTGTGCCCTGTGTTTACTCTCATTGTATCTTTGCATCTTTTGTTTTGCTTAGTGCCTTTTTCGTAGGGGGATTGTATTTATCGTAAGCATGAATGTTGGATATAGCTTTCAAAAATGAATCAGTTACCATAATTGTCCGATTGTTCCCAAGCATGATAGGAGAGGGGAAAGATCGATCCATAGTGCTAGCGGCAACTGTGATGATCCATGGTACAATATGGTCTACCGTATGTAGACGCGGGCCGTCGTTTCCGGCTGAACAAACAACAGTAATCCCTTTGGCCACAGCATGAAGCAACCCAATGTCGGCTATTGGAGTCAAATAAGGTAGGCTCAGTCCCACAATTGATAGAGACAACACATCGATGCCATCATGTATAGCTTCATCCACAGCTTTGAGTACGTCAACATTGGAGCAAGAACCAGCGTTTCCAGGAAGATTCCAACAGGCCTTGTACACGGCTAATCGAGCTCGCGGTGCACCCCCTCTGGCAGTCCCTAGCGCAAGCCCTTTGAAGCTAACATCATGCACCAAGGAACCAACGGCTGTGGAGGCAGTGTGGGTGCCATGTCCGTTTGCATCTCTAGGGGAGAAGTACTCCATGGCTACTGTGGTGTTTATTGCACCCTCTTCTACCCCTTTGTTGTACCAACGGGCTCCGATGAGTTTCCTATTACAGTGTGATGAATTGAATTGATCCCCACCCACGCATGTACCTTTCCATCTGGAAGGGATTGGTCCTAATCCTTGGTCACTGAAGCTTTTAGATTCTGGCCAGATACCTGTTCATCACATACGCACAGACGTGTACGTATATTATAATCCATGAACTAATTAAATAAAGTTATTAATAATTGACACGAGCTGAGAAAAAGAACAAATTCCCACTCACCTGTTCATGCGTACAGAGAGACATAAATGAATCCCAAAACACCACTACCAAACTTACCACTAAATAAGAGCACATCTTTGAAAAAAAGTTAAAAAAAAAAAAAGGAGCACGTCATGGCGGGTCATCAATTATATTTAGTTTTGAATTCTGTATCCATTGGCAAAAGGAAAAAATTTGCCTTTCAGCAGAAAGTAAAAATTAAAAAAAAAACTGCTTGTTTTCCAAATGGGTCAACTCAATTTGAGCTCTAATGTCCATGTTGAACTCAGATCCCAAATCGCTAAGTCATAGTGAAAAAAAATGTTAAATATTGGCTTTTGAGGTCGTTTCTCAAGTGAGAAACCGGGTTTGGTCGATATAGGTAAAGAGAAGAGGGAGATAGAGAGAGAAATGATTTTATAGATATGCAGAATGGGAGAGGGAATGCGACATTCCCATAATGATGCTAAAGAACGTATGCTTGATTCATTATTTATATTTTTTTATTCCATTTTGTTGTCTTTCTAACTTTTTTTTGGTATTTTCATTTATTCAGTTTTATTTTTAATACTTTTCATATGAATTTATACGAAAAGTTAATTATTTTGGAAATAGCCATATGATGTGTTTTTTTTATATACATATATAATTTGTGAATAGTATGATTTTGATTTATGTGTTAATGTTCGGTTTATGTCTTGTATTCCGGTTTACCAAAGTGGTGCATTGGGTTGGCCAATGCCCAGGTTCGGGGTCAAGGTTTGGTCATTGTACCAGGGCTTTCTTACGACTAAAAAAGCGGGGATTATATATACATGTAATCTGTAATTTCAGACTCTGAAGAGAGTCAATATGTGAGTCATTGTTATCTTGCCGTGGACGTAGGCGGTGTTGCCGAAACACGTAAAATCATCGTCTCACTCTTGTGTTGCATGATTCTTTGATTGCGGGTTTCGTGCTTATGCACGAATGCAGGCAACGGTTGTTTGAAATATACATTATGCCCCAAAAATTCATTAATATTTGGGTAGGCAACAAGGTTAATAAAAGAGAGAGTTAATATTTGGGCAGGCAACAAGGTTAATAAGAGAGAGAGAGAGAGAGAGAGAGAGAGAGAGAGAGAGAGAGAGAGAGAGATACCGCTATCAATGACTCCAACGATAATTCCATCACCCATGTTGCTCTCGAGATAGGGATTATTAGTTGCATGAGAAAAGGGGAGGCCAAGATAATCCCAACTTCGGGTGGTGTGCAGCTTGTGAACCATTTTAGGTATGACATCTACCACGCCAGGCATTTCTGCAAAATTAAAATGTTTCAACAACAAATCCCTAAAATAAACTTCTAGTTAATCATCTAATTACCTTTTTATTTCCAGATCGAAACAATGACCTATGATCTAAATACCACATTGCTTCTCTTTTGTCTGTTTCTAGCAAAGGAAAATCTTACTAAGCAAGAAGCTATAAACACACTATGAAGGAATACGGATCACAATTGCTTATATATCAAACTTCAACTCAATTGCTTATCAAACTTCAATTAATTTTATCTATTCTACCAAAGAAAGTTAGCTTTTTTTTTAAAAAAGGGGTGGACTGGTACTTGGGTGTACCAAATTCTTTTGCACCAATAACACTGCTTATTTCTATTTTTTGCCATATGTAATTAAGTTCTAGGTAATAGGAGTTATTGAGTTACCATCACCATCATCGTATCATCATAATAGCATAGTGGGGGTCAACTGTACAGATTTTGTTTCCCTATTCCAGTCCATCCTTGGTCAACTCCTCGGATAGATTGCACCTTTTCAGCTCTATCCTCACTATTTTCGTCCATGTCCTATTTGGCATATCTTTTCCTCTTTAGGGGCTATCAACATGCATAGTGGAGACTTTCTTCAGGAACCATTGTTGGGTGCATGCCATATAGAAATGTTTAATCCATCTGTATCATGTCTTTTTTTATTTATCATCTATTGATGTTACTCACAAATGCCTTCGAATACGCATATTTTTTTATCTCTTTTGCTTAGCTAATAGTATGAAGTACCTACTCGAAGACACAATCTCATCAATGATGTTGCATATGTATATAGGTTTTAGATTTCTAAAATAGATTTGGGTATCTTAAGAGGTCTCTTTCTCTTGACATATGTCACACAAGCTCAAGTTCAAACTCTGGTTTGAGTATTCGGCAATTTAGTTCCAAGTCCGTTCACAATTTGGACAAAACCCCAAAGGTAAAACCATCTTCATTGAAATTATTTTCCAAGACCCCTGAGGTGATTCGGGGCTCTCCCAAACTTGTAAAACTCCATTATGATTTTCAAATGGCCTCTTCAACTTTTTGAATTGTTGAGAGCAGTTTTAACTGGACAACGCTAACCACTGCAGAAAAAAAAATTATGGCTCTGTCCACTCAACCACACATAAGCCACTAGATGCCTTTTTTTTACTTGTAAAGTTGGTAAAGATTTATGTTTGTACTCAAAAGATCACTTGGCTAATGAGGTGCATTTTAATTAAAGGTGCGTGATTTCTAATTATAGATGATTTTAACTCTGTTCATATCGGCACAGCAAGAAGAGTGGTAAATTAAGGTCCCAGGTCTTTTTAACACAAAAAAAAAAAGGGTAACTTGTGGTCTACAAGATCTAACCATGGAAGGTGGATAAATTCTATATACAAGGACTATCTGACACAAACCTGCCATTATCTTCGCCTGAGAATCGGTCAACCTCGTAGCAAATCCAGAGAAACCATGTTTGTAATGGTATATGATCGAATCAGCTGCCGTTTCTTTGCTGCATTTCCCAAAGCCAAAGATAAAAATTGTAGTGCGGCTTGAATTTCAACAAAACCAAATTCCAGTGAGTACTTTACAATTTACCTGGTTCCCAACACGGTAGCAAGCACGTTATGGTGTGAGTCTACCACAAGGGACGGATCACTGTGCTTCCTTTCACCCATATAGACAATATAGATCTGAGAATTTAGTAGGCACGTCTCAGTGTCAAGTTTAGAATTGAATTTTTCTAAGTTTGAAAAGAGAGTAGAACCCAGAACTAGAGAGTGTACTCACCTTGCTTGCAGCATTTTCAGATGCAGTACTAGCAGACAAGTGTTGTTGGTAGCTGATGAGTAGGAAGAGCAAAATGCATTGAGCAGAGAGAGTGATTGGAGTATATTTCTTCATTTGTATATGGAAGTGCATGAGAATTGAGAACAGCGGAGGATAAGCCCTTACTCGATCCATCTTCTCCTATGGTTGATATTTATAGAGGAATTATAATTAAAGAGTGATAAGTCCACAAAATTAGGTCATTATGTCATCATTTCATGAGCATTTGTGGACTTAATTAGGTTTAATTACATAGAATTGCACTTAATTTCATGATTACATGTATTTGAGGATATTTTTGGAAAATGGTCAGAATTTGTCAAAATTCATTGAATTGCATGACTTTTGTGAAATTATGATTTTTCATCTCACCCATCACCTCAAAATTAGTTTTTGGCTTCATCAATGATACTATTTTCGGCACCAAGTGCTATTTTTGGAAAGTTTATCATTTGGGTGCATCGTTAGGCATGCATGTAGGGTCATATGCATGATTAATATTTATTTTCTTACATATGATTAATGTTAAAATCGCCACTTTCAATTTGTAGGATAAATGAAGAAAGTGGGGCCCGCACATTGATGGAATTTGAGAGAGAAGTAAAAATGAAAGTCAAAATCTCAATAAGCAAAGGAAGGAAAGAAAGTAGCCGAGAAAGTCCTAATATGTTGGGACGTCCAAGCCATGGTGCTACATGCCATTGGAATCCCATGTGGGGTCCACCATTCACCAACCAGCCATGTGGGCTTCATTAAAGAGAATATTACACATCCATTATGGGTTCATTTTCCTTGGACGTCCAACCCATATAGGATCTTTTAATATGTACAAAAATCTGATTTTTTGGGAAATTCATATCATGAGGATTATTTGGAGATTCTAAAGGAGACTCACAAGGAAAGAGTAGTATGTCAAGACACTCAAATTCGAAAAGATTTTCCTACAAAGTCAAGTTCTTTCCAACAAAGAAATCAGCTTGGAGGCTAAGCAAGGATTTTTACACAAAAGGAAATAAGAGCCCTAATAACAAGGAGATTTCTTAGCTAATTAAGACATTGCAAAAAGCATAAAAGGGAACTAGCCAAGGGGGTTGGTCGTTCATCACCTTGTGTAACAACTTTGGAGGCTCTCTCTCTCTCCATTCCACCCCATACATTCCATTTCTCTCTAAGCCCCTTCTTCTTCTTCTCCCTTTTAGTTCTTTAGGCATAGGTTGAGAGATCGTGTTGAGAGAATGATAAAGAGAGGAGAATCTTAATTTATTTATTTTTACTTCAAGATCAAGGAATAAGACATAACTTTGCTTGATTCTGCATGCTTAAGTTCTTCTTAGAGTACTAAGTGATTTATGTTTTCCTTGTCTAATATCTTTGATATGTTATGATTGGAGACGATATATCATATACTTAATTAGATCTAAGGATTGAAAATAAAAGAGGCGAATCAAAGTCGAGAGAAATCACGTAATTCTAATGTCACTTACATCTTTCCCTACTCTGAGAAGAGAGGAGAAGAACTACACAGCCTGTATTTTCAATGCTTAGACCTATGTCAAGTTTTTAGATCTTGGGGGCATAATTTACCGCTTTTTTTTACCACCATTCTTATTTTTTTTATTTTTAGTTATTTACTTGAATGTTTATGTAGATATTTTTCTGATTTAAAAGTTTACAACTCGTTCTTCTTAGGTTTAGTAGAAACTTTCTATTTATGTCTTTTCATAGTATATGGTTGGAAAGTACCCAATGCATGCATTAGGTTTAGGAATTTCATTTAAACTTGTGTTTGGTTGCTGGAAACCAAAGACTATTGACTGATTAGAAAAATTATATTCGGACTTAGTGGGTGAATAGCGAAAATTTCTACACAGTTTTAGCATATTTGACTCGAATGAGTTGCAAAAGTGTGCGACTTGAAAGTCAGGAAAATGAGCTTAGTTTCCATCGAAACTTTACAAAATTAATATTTGGAAACAAATCTTTGTAACCCCAGAGTTTCAGAGAAAAATAAGTTTGGGAAGTGGGTTAAACAGCGGCCCAAACGGGGGTAGTTGAACAGCCTGCGATCAGATTTTCAGCACAAAATAACAGCTAGACCTCTTCTTCTTCTTCTTTTTCTTCTTCATGAAAAGTGAAAAGGAAGAACATTTTTAATTGGCAGGATGAAAATTTGTCGTGAAAACTTGAAAGAATGAAATTTAAACAACCAATTTGAGATTTGCAGCATGAATTTAAATTGAAACTATCAACAAGAGAAGATATTGTCAGTGGTAGGGATGGATCGTAGTGTCGAATAAGAGATGTTTAATAGTGAAACTAGTCGCCTCAGCTATACAAAATATGAAATGCTCATGGGATCCAATTTTTTAATTTTAATACGTATTCAAAATGCACTTCAAATAAAAGTAAATACTTAAAAAAAATCAGAAAAGAGGTAACTCATTTGACCGGACTCTTTATGGTTGACTTTTTAAACATTTTTTTTTCCAATTTTAATTTGGAGTACATTTTGATTGTCGATAGAAAAATCTAGACCGTAGAGAAATCTTCTTATTTTTCATGGTGGGGCCATGAGGCATGAGTTTCACCTCTGCATTTAAAAAGAAAGGGACAATTACCGTACGGACGACTCAAGACCCGACAATTACCACATACAAGACGAAAGATTGAAATTTGCCACATGCAAGATCGTACAGAAAAAACGGTCAAAATAGGACGGAAATACCCTTTTTCGTGCGATATCCTAGGTCTGTAGGATATCGAAGGACAGTTCGATATCCTACGTCTGTAGGATATCGCACAGTTACCTACTCCCATCCCATCACATATCAAAGATTTTCACCACAAAAGGTCAATTTTCATCTTCTCCGTTTTCGCTGAGGAGGTTCGTTTTCATCTTCTCCATTTTTACTGAGGATGAAGAGTGTAAATTTTAGTGAAAAGCTACAGCGAGAAGCTTAGCTCATCTCAGTCCTTTCTGCTTTATCTGGGCAATCTCAAAACCAGCAAAAGCTTCTTTTGAGGTTGATGAGGAGAAGAGAAAGGTGGGAGAGAGAGGTGGCTAACAAGTGTGGGTGCTGGGCGGCCCTCAAGCGCGGAGTGAAAGCGCGGAGTGAAAGGAGCGTGCAGATATTTGGATATCTAACACTTGGTTTCACTCTCTGCAGCAACCGAGACCAGATATTTGAATGCTAGCAATAAGGAGCTTGCTGTTCCTCAAGATGCTCAGGCCTCAACAGATGTTGTCATCGATCCGCCTGGGCCCGAGAAGAAAGATGTTCCTCAGCTACTTCAGTTCACTTATAAGGAGCTCAAATCTGCTACTGGGAACTTCAAACCTGATAGCATTTTTTTAGTTCCAATTTTATTTTATTTAAGTTGCCGCAATATAGAGAACAGTTCAATGGGATTTGATGTTCGAGGTTGTTATTAAATTGGTGTTAGATGTTGGATTTTAATTAGAAAAAGAATTTGTACTCAAATTTTATTTAGAAAGAGAATTTGTACTCAAATGTATATTTCTGCGTCCGGTCCAGTGACTTCCCCTGTGTCTGTGTTGTTGTAAGTCTCCACTCATTTCATCTATATAAAAAGAATGCACATGTTCTGCAAGTGAACTCTTTTACATTAGAATCTTTTCATCACATTCACTGTAAATCCATGGTATTGAAAATTTGGTAGAACCAGTAATGGATGGATAGGAATCAACAGCTAATGAATATAACAAGTTTGGTGGTGTTTGGCTGGAAAATGCAATTTATATTTCATTCAAAAAATAAAAAAATACACAAAATCACCCTAATCCTTATCAGTATTTTACGAATGTTAGTGATATTGGTCTCGCTGTAGCGAGGATGTAGCGAGGAAACTAGATGTATGGACCGTGTAGTGCGTAGATGTATGTACCGTGTAGTGCGTCAGAGAAGTCCAAAACAAAAAAAACCAGTGGCAGGTCTCGCTATAGCGAAAATTGATCTCGCTATAGCGAGATCTCGCTATAGCGAGTTCTCGCTAGAGAGTTCTCGCTATAGCGAGATCTCGCTATAGCGAGAATTGATCTCGCTATAGCGAGATCACATTCTGGCTACTCCAGAATTTTTTCATTCCGTAACGAGACTCTGCCTGATTCCTTTTTTTTCCTGTCAAAACGCTCTACTGGGCTTATTAGACACATTCCACTATGTATCAAAGAACTCCAAATATCTTTCTTCCCCACTTCCTTCATCTGTCTGCATCTAGGTTCTCTCCTCATAGTTTATCCTAATCTCATCACTTCTTTTCATGGGTTTCCTTGTTATTCATCTCAGGGATCGTCCTCTTCTCCTCATCCCCATACATGTATGTATATATATATATATTTTTTTTTTTCTCATCCCAGTTAATCACTCAATATATGTTTGTTTATCCACACTAAGTGTTTGTTGGATTGCCTAAACCAGTTAATCACTCAATATATGTTTGTTTATCCACACTAAGTGTTTGTTGGATTGCCTAAACCAGTTAATCACTCAATATATGTTTGTTTATCCACACTAAGTGTTTGTTGGATTGCCTATTTATATGTTTGGTTATATGTTTGTTTATACACATCTGTGGTTTTTCATGTTGCAGCATGGCTCCTAAAAAGGATAAAGGGAAGCGACCAGCAGCTGGGTCTTCCTCTCGTTTTAATACGGAACGCTTTAAGGATGAGGAGTGTGCTGAACATTTTGAATCAAGATTCACCAATCGCACTGTCATCTTTGAGAGAATAGTTGTGCACAGCGATCTCACCATGATAAGTTTTTTGCAATGGCTACATATTAACCGTCTTATGACTCTAATGGTAATAACCTAACGGAACGGAGGTGGAAACGGAGTTCTACAGGGAAAACGGAGATGAAACGGACCTTAGTGAAAAAAATGGATAAGATGAAACGGACTTTTTCGCTGAGATGAAACGGACCTCCTCGGTTTGAAAAACTTTCATCGGACCTCCTCAGTTTGAAAAATTGGAGAAGATGAAACGGACAGATGGGATGGAAGTTGGTGAGAATTCGATATCCTACAGGTTTAGGATATCGCACTGTGCGATATCCTACGTATGTAGGATATCGCATCCTTCGATATCCTAAATGCTTGGGATATCGAACGGTTCGATATCCTACAGACATAGGATATCGCTCAAAAAAGGGTATTTTCGTCTCATTTTGTGCCTTTTTTGTGTACGAACTTCTTTCAGGTAAATTCTAATTTTTCATCTTTAATGGGGTAATTCTCATGTATAGGGCTGTCCGTACGGTAATTGTCCCAAAAAGAAAATGTCACAACGTGGACTCTAGGTAACGAGTTGGATTTTATTTTACAAATTTTTTTTTTTTTTGGGGTTGGGGCCGAGGGTTGTACAACTGCCATTGAAGTTGCCCAACAAGTCCTAAAGAAAGAGAAAAAGAACGGATGATGGATATAAGCTTTCATTAATTCTTTTTTAAAGATGCCCTTCGTCGCCATTGTATTTTTCCCTTCATGGCCACCTAGCTTATTTGCGAGCATTAAAATAATGCTCAAAGATGAACATTTGGCAATCAAATCATGTGGGATTGTTCAGTACAAAGTCATGGAACCGATAATTAACTTGTAAAGTAATTGAAGTGGAGGTTTAAATTGAGAGATATGCAAAGAAGAGGGGTCGAATAAAAAAGTATTAAATTTCAAATTTCAGGTCCTTGACTTTCTGGCATTTTGATGCATATAAGAGAATATGATTGACTTTTCTGGATAAAAATATAATGGCCTTGGGGATTGATTCCCCCCCCCCTAAGAGAATATGATTGACTTTTCTGGATAAAAATATAATGGCCTTGGGGATTGATTTCCACCCCCCCCCCCCCCCCCCCCCCCCCCCCCCCTGTTATGCAGACACTTCCTTCTTCTTGGGAGTGCCTACATCCTTCTTCTTGAGAGTGCCTGCATCGGGTCGGGTTGGGGCAATATCAATCTCCATGGCCTTTTGTCATTAATGGAATGAAAGAATAGATTTTTTACTTTTTTCATTAAATGAAAAAATAAAAAGGTGATTTTTAAAACTTGATACTTTTTTCTATTTGAAACCTCTCATTTTCCTGTCTCTTAATTTGAATATTCAACTTCAATTTATTTTACAAGTGAATTACCAAAATAAGCCAAAATTAACTCAGCTTTAGGATGAAGTTGATATGTCATAAACTATGGAATATCAAACATAAAAGTCATCTAAGCAATAAAAATCAATATGGAATAAACACAGAGAGAAAAAATAAATTTTGATAACATTGATCGAGGAATTTGTTTTCCAAAGGTAAATTTGTGTTGAGTGGAAAATCAGATTTTCTTCGTTGTCTAAGACATATTGTATTATTGAAGTTATTGATAACCTATGATATCATGGGCTGTTCCTTAAATTTTGAGAAAAAGTTTAGGTTCTGCTGAGTCCCACTTCGTCATTAAGAACTATAGACTTTATTTTACAAAATTAAATATATCTTGAGAGAAAAATAAGTTTGTATAAGTGGAAAGCCATTATATCATGGGATAAAGATAAGACCACAAAAAATTGAAAGGATCATAATCAAGCAACTTTGATGATATTTTCTGGTCTTTTAACAGTAACTTGTAGAATCCATGTTTATGTACATCGGAAAAAAGTCTCTATTAAAAGAAAAGTAGCAAGACTATTATTGTTCTCATGGGAAAGAATAGTACTGTGATCCTCTTTCTTTTCTAACTAGAAAACACAAAGGAAAAGGGATATGTACTTTTTGTATCTAAGACATGAATTGACAGTCCAAGGAAACTTTTTCATGTCTGATCTTGAATGATTACTCCAAGTTCCAAGTATTACTAGCTTTTTTTTCTTTTTCTTTATTGCTTAATGGAAAATTAGAATAGAAAGAAAAGCGGAAAAGCTAGCAAAGCTAGCCCCAAAAGCAGAGAAAGGAAAAAAAGGCAAACAAAAGAGAAAAGAAGAAAGCCCTACTAGATATTACAAAGGAATTATCACTCCAAAAAAAAATGACGTACGTTAGAGAGAAGGGTGAAGTATTTGTAGCTGGTAAGTTAGCTATTGACAAGACTATTGAAAAGTAGCACGACTATTATTGTTCTCACGGGAAAGACTAGTACTGTGATTATTGTTCTCACGGGAAAGATGATTATTGTTCTCACGGGAAAGACTAGTACTGTGATCCTCTTTCTTTCTAGCTAGAAAATTCACAAAGGAAAAGGGAAATGTACTTTTTGTCTCTAAGACATGAACTGAGTGTCCAAGGAAACTTTTTCATGTCTGATCTTGCCTCTCGAAATGGAATGATTACTCCAAGTTCCAACTATTACTAGCTTTTTTTCTTTTTCTTTTTTGCTTAATGGCAAATTGGATTAGAAAGAAAAGCGGAAAAGCTAGCAAAGCTCGCACCAAAAGCAGAGAAAGGAAAGAAAAGGCAAACAAAAGAGAAAAGAAGAAAACCCTACTAGATATTACAAAGGAATTATCACTCCCAACAAATGCCGTATGTTTGAGAGAAGGGTGAAGTATTTGTAATATCTAGTAGGGCTTTCTTCTTTCTCCATGGCCTTTTGTCATTTAATGGAATGAAAGAATAGATTTTTTACTTTTTTCATTAAAAGAAAAAATAAAAAGGTGATTTTTAAAACTTGATACTTTTTTTATATGAAACCTCTCATTTTCTTGTCTCTTAATTTGAATATTCATCTTCAATTCATTTTACAAGTGAATTACCAAAATAAGCCAAAATTAACTCAGCTTTAGGATGAAGTTGATATGTCATAAACTATGGAATATCAAACATAAAAGTCATCTAAGCGATAAAAATCAATATGGAATAAACACAGAGAGAAAAAATAAATTTTGATAACATTGATCGAGGAAGTTGTTTTCCAAAGATAAATTTGTGTTGAGTGGAAAATCAAATTTTCTTCATTGTCTAAGACATAGTGTATTATTGAAGTTATTGATAACCTATGATATCATGGGCTGTTCCTTAAATTTTAAGAAGAATTTTAGGTTCTGCTGAGTCCCACTTCTTCATTAAGAACTATAGACTTTATTTTACAAAAATAAATATATCTTGAGAGAAAAATAAGTTTGTACAAGTGGGAAGCCATTATATCATGGGATAAAGATAAGACCGCCAAAAATTGAAAGGATCGTAATCAAGCAACTTTGATGATATTTTCTGGTCTTTTAACAGTAACTTGTAGAATCCATGTTTCTGTACATCGGAAAAAAGTCTCTATTAAAAGAAAAGTAGCAAGACTATTATTGTTCTCATGGGAAAGAATAGTACTGTGATCCTCTTTCTTTTCTAACTAGAAAACACAAAGGAAAAGGGACACTACACCAAAAACGGGAAATTGGAATGGATTACCGTTCCTAATCCGTGTGTTCCTAATCCGTTCATCCGTTCTAATTTTCTATTTTTGGAACGGATTAACGGATTAGGAACTGTTTAGGAACGGATTAAGAGCGGTTTAGGAACGGATGAACGGATTAGGAATGGTAATCCGTTCCAATTTTTCGTTTTTGGTGTAGTGGGATATGTACTTTTTGTCTCTAAGACATGAACTGACAGTCCAAGGAAACTTTTTCATGTTTGATCTTGCCTCTCGAAATGGAATGATTACTCCAAGTTCCAACTATTACTAGCTTTTTTTTTTTCTTTTTCTTTATTGCTTAATGGAAAATTAGATTAGAAAGAAAAGCGGAAAAGCTAGCAAAGCTAGCCCCAAAAGCAGAGAAAGGAAAAAAAGGCAAACAAAAGAGAAAAGTAAAAAGCCCTACTTGATATTACAAAGGAATTATCACTCCCAAAAATATGATGTACGTTAGAGAGAAGGGTGAAGTATTTGTAGCTGGTAAGTTAGCTATTGACAAGACTATTGAAAAGTAGCACCACTATTATTGTTCTCACAGGAAAGACTAGTACTGTGATCCTCTTTCTTTCTAGCTAGAAAACACAAAGGAAAAGGGAAATGTACTTTTTGTCTCTAAGACATGAACTGAGTGTCCAAGGAAACTTTTTCATGTCTGATCTTGCCTCTCGAAATGGAATGATTACTCCAAGTTCCAACAATTACTAGCTTTTTTTCTTTTTCTTTTTTGCTTAATGGAAAATTGGATTAGAAAGAAAAGCGGAAAAGCTAGCAAAGCTAGCCCCAAAAGCAAAGAAAGGAAAGAAAAGGCAAACAAAAGAGAAAAGAAGAAAGCCTAACTAGATATTACAAAGGAATTAACACTCTCAACAAATGACGTATGTTTGAGAGAAGGGTGAAGTATTTGTAGCTGGTAAGTTAGCTATTGACAAGAGTAATATCCAATCTTTAATCAAGATCTTTGCTCTAGTGGAAGAAGGAACAGCTCCATTAAAGATTGCATCGTTTTTTTTAGCCAAATTGCATAGATTACAGAGAAAAAACTGGCAGCGCAGATTGGCTTCTCTGAGGATGCTCTGCCTGAAGTTATAGTCGACCCGTAAGCTAGATGGAATTGAAGAGTTAGGCTGAAGAGGATAATTAAGCACATTAAGCATCCAGCACCAATGATCATGCTGTCATATTTTCATTGGTTATTCAAAGAGGGGTAAAAACGCCCCTTTTCTAATTGGGCTTTATGTAGAATTCCTCGATATTTATAAAGGAATTAAAGAAAAGAAGTAGCAAGACCATCAATGATGTTCATTCGCGAGAGAGTGAGATCCCCTTCTTTTCTGATTCGCAATTAGAGAGAGGCAAAAGTAAGTGGACGTTCTTTTTTGATTGCCATGGGCCAGGAACATTTTTGTTTCTTCTGGCAACTAGCGAGGGAATGATAATTCCAATCATTGACTCTTTTTGGACCATTTTTTGTTTTCTGTAAGGGAGGGTGTCCAAGTCATTTGGGCCAAATTTATCCCCATGGGTCAAAGGGGAGCCGGGGAAATCCCCTAGTCTTTTTGGAAACTTCACTAGTAGAGTGGAGTGAAATAAAGCCTCTAATTTTCAGACAAAGGGTCACATCAAAGGTACATATTTTCAAATTTTCCTCCTTCTTTCAAAACATAACGTAAAAAAACAACCTCTTTTCCCCACTAGAAGACAAAAAAAAAAAAAAAAAAAAAAAAACTCACTTTTTAAATAAAAATAAAATATCATCATAAAACACTTATATCTTATTATTTCACTATTTGAGGCTTTATACTTCACTCCACTCCACTGTACATGTAAAGTTTCCAAATATTATGGCGCTAGTGTGGTAGTGCAGTTTCGAACCCTCAGCTTCTAAAAGAAAATCGTAGTCATAGGCCAACTGAGCTATCCCTTGTATTTTCTTATATCTATTTTGGTTAACTTCTGCTTGCTTTGATAACTTTTGTTTGCTTTGTAATTTTCCAATAATGAAAAATAATGTGAAAGCGAAGTTGGATGCATTGAGCCCTTAAAAGGGAAAAGTGAGCCATGCGGCTTTATTGTTTCGGTTGCCAGAGGAATTATACGACCAAACGAAAAGGAATGCTAGGACCATCATAATAATTGTGATGCCCACTGTGACTTTTCTTTTTCTTTTCTTAGCGGAGGGTGTCCCAGCCCCAAAGGGCCAAAATAATCCCTACGGCCCAAAAATAGCTGGGTAAATCCCCTTGTGGCCTCAGTGTGGTAATGCAGTTTCAAACCTTCAACCTCTGAATGCAACCGTGGTCCTAGACCAATTGAACTAACCCCATGGGTAGATGCCTACTATGAATTTATTAAACACTTATCATTGCAAGTTAGAGAAAGAATTTACAATTTTTAACATTTTTAAATGGAAGAAAGAGAGTTGCAGAACCGTTCTTGCTTATGGCATGTTTTAGAATCCGGATCGGCACGCATTTTTCGGTAATGACTCAGACAATCCGGACTCCATTTGGTTTCAATCTGCCCGTAATTCTTTCTTGTAAGATGTATAAAATGAACATATATACAGAAGCCATTAGTCACCAATCCATTGCGTAGTGGATGGGTCCCATGCAAGGACAATCTAATGGCATATTCCGTTGTGAAGGACTCAAAAGTTTCATAGTTACATGTGCACTTGAAAAGCTTAAAAGTTGCCAGGGCAATAGAGTGCAGCGTCCCTCTTAAACGAAGTGTGTGAAAGCTTCGCTCCTGTAAAAAACCGTTGCTGACGATTTTGCTCAACCTATGTTATCGTGACTCATAATATCACAAGAATTATCAGCTTTTGGGAAATACAACAACTGCAAACAACAAGACAAATATAATATTATCTTTCATCACAGCTTAATTTTCAAAAGATAAAATCTAAAATTGGTGATCAGTTAGAAGGAGAAATAAGCCCCTGAGTTTTTTTATAAGTTCTGCAAAATAACCAATGCTATTTTCGGATTTTAACGTGGAAAAACTCTTGATGTCGGATGTCCTGAGTCACAATATCATGGGATATTGGGGGAAATAGTTAAGATAAAAATTTGACTAGAGTCAAGTAACTATGCTGTCATTTGGGTATCAGCCCCTTATCTTGTGGTATCCAAGTTTACTATGAATTTAAATGGTAAAAATCTTCAAAAATCTATAGCATTATTTCCTCTTTTACTCCCTTTCTTTACTTTCATAAGTGAACTTGAGCTAGTTACCCAAGTGGTAAGGTGTGGCAGTTCTCCAGTCTTTCCATATATCAATTGGGTATCAGCCCCCTTGGCTTGGTTTACCAAAAATAAATAAATAAATAAAAGTGAACTCCCTCAAAGCCTTTAACATGTTAAAAACTCTATTATGGCCCCACCTTCGCTTACAATACAAGCCCTTTTATGGGGATATGCTCAATTTTTACCTTAATATGGGTTAGCCTCGATGCAAGATAGAGGTTATATACGATCAATAAAGAAAAAGAATGCCTTATATGCATAATAGGCTATATTCTCAATCATATGGTGGGCCCATACATATTGGAGCAAAATTAGTCCATACCTATAGAAGAGAAGGGTGTTCAATTCCACACTTGCATATTTTTAAGAGCAAATTAGTTATAGGTCCTTGATGTGAATGTGTAGAGGCTCTGGTCCACACAATTTCTGTTTAAGGGCTCTGGTCCACGTAGCTAAGCATTTTGCAGTCAGAGGTCCCTACGTTCACACGATCATATATTTCGTGACTGATTTTCCCTTTCAACCGTTTTAGACATAAAACTTTGAAATTTAAAATCCCAAATCTTATATTCTCCCTCTGTTATTTCTATGCACAGAACTCAACACCGCCCTCCCTCTGTTATTTATATGCACGGTTGTACTCGACGATGTGGGGTCCAGCCGAAAAAACAAGATGCCGATGTTGGTGGTTTCCGGCGGTGAGGGTGTCTTAAACCCCAACCCCAACATGCCCACACAAACGTTCTTAATGATACCGCCTTCTTTGGCCATCGCGGGGTCGTCCCACCAGCCCCAGGTGTGGACTTTCCCGTTGCAGGCAAACCCCGTCATCAATCTCGCAGCACAGCCAATCTCCACCGTTTTCTCAGCCTTACCCGGCCTGAACCTTGCTACTGCGGTTGAAATCCAGTCACCCACTATTGCAAACGGTGGCGCCACTGCTGGGAACGATGTGGCAACGACAACTCAAGCGGCTGCGGCGAGAGGATTTTTCTTCTTCTTCATTTCTCCTCTCTTCTCTCTTTATTTTCTTCTTCTTTAAATGTGTCCTCCATCAACGAGATGCCACCCAAATCGTGCCTCTGTTTGCTAGTAGGAGCCGAAAAAATGTGTGATTTGATTTTAAGAGTCAACTAAAGTTTTTGGATAGACTTTTTTTGTAGGTAGGTCCATGTTTCATTTATTTTAGGGGCATTCGGCGACAGGTCTCTAAACATTTCACTTTTTGGCCTTAGATCAACAATCTTTTTTCATAGTGTGGTAGGTCATTTTTCCAAATTTGAATACCTAAATTATCCAAATTACCCTTTCTTTAAATCATTATCCATCATTATTGGGATATGCCATTAATAATGGTCAACTACCATTTAAATGGCCACGATTAAAGAAAAAATCCCATTAATGAGATTTTCAAATAAATTTTAAAATTACAAATAAATTTCAAAAATGAAAATTTATTTCAAAAGAACGCAAATGATTTTGAAAAACATAATAAATTAAAAAAAATGAAATAAATTTCAAAAGAACACAGATAAATCTCAAAATACGCAAATAAATTTTAAAAGATCCAAATAAATTTCATTAAATTTAAATAAATTTGAAAAGACTCAAATAAATTTCAAAAAAATATAATACATTACAAGAAATACAATAAATCACAAAAGAATGCAGATAAATTTAAAAAGATGTAAATAAATTTCAAAAGACCCAAATAAATTTAAGAAAGTGTGAATAAATTAGAAAATATGCAATTAAAATTGAAAAGATCCAAATGAGATTCGAAAAATATAAATAAGCTTCCAAAGATGCAAATAAATTTTAAAAGAAGGCAGATAAATTTAAAAAGACGTAAATAAATTTCAATAGACTCAAATAAATTTCAAAAAATGTAAATAAACACAAAAGATGCAAATAAATTTCAAAAGACATTAATGAAAGTAAAAAATGCAAATACATTTGCCAAAACTAAGGTAACCTTAAAACCCTGGTACACCCATAATAGACTGCTTCTCATCACAGTAGACCTATAACAGACCTACTTTTAATCACAGCAGAACAAGCATGGTATCGGGGTCCGGTCAACCGAGACCATTAACTTAATCACTCAATATCACCGGCTTCTATTGAGCCATACAAGTCAACATGGTGCCTCTTTGTGAGTGGAGTCCACCCACATGTATCCGAGCAACACATGAGCAGCTCGGCCCCAGCCACGAAGCTTGGTAGAACCGCGATATTCGAACACCCGATTTAATTCCTCGCTCCGAACAAGAGATGGAAACCCACGATTAATTAATGCATCTGCAAAAAAGAGAGAAGTGAATAATAACAAAAAGGGGGGAGAAGAAGAAATCAAGCAAATAAACGTGAGGAGGAGGGGGTCCGACCTGGGGACCCTAGGGATCGGGGAACTGTTCGAACAATCCCGTCCCACATGGTCGGCGTTTCCCAGTTTTCGCTTACGATGACGAAATCACCCTTACTAGACTTATTGGAATCAGGAAGATAGTGAACCAAAAGCTTATCTAGGCCCCTAGATTTCAAGTAAAACACAGATTTGCTACTATCTAGAGGAACCAACATATAGTAAGACAGAATATCAAAAACACCAAGGCTCGTGCCGAGCAGCTTATTCAGTGCAGATACCCCCATAACTATGCGATAAAGATTGGGAGAGCATTTGGTAGGAAAAAGATTGGTCAAAGAAAGGAAGAGAACTAGCAAAGGATCTAATGGAAATCTAACACCACCCTCCATGATAGCGATGGTCGGAAAAGGTATTCCATCCTGGGAACCAATATCAAAAGCTTCATCGGTCTGAGGAGCACGAATCTAAACATCTGGGGGGATCTGATATGTTTTTCTGAAATCGAAAATCCCTTCTGGAGTATTGAGCAGATCTTTGAAATTCCCCATCTAAAGTTACAAGAGAATGAAAAGATAAAAAGCTTACCACGAACTGGAGGAAGAAAATACTGAGCGGAATAGAAGATGCGATGTCTGGAGAGGCAAAAGCCAAGGCAGAGCAAAAAACAGGGGAAGAACTTGCGAAATAAAACTGAAGGAGAACATGGAAACCAAAGAAAGGATAGGGATGACTTTATAGAAAGTTACTGGAGACAGGCTCTTGACGTACAAATTCACCCTAGCTTGACGCGTGGCATCACAAGCCCGCCTTTTCCTCGGCAAATGGAGAGAAAGACGCTGGCTTGGGGGGCAATTGTGGAGGGAGAAATTTGAATTTCTCCTCGGGTCAAGCCGAAATCAAGGCCGACCTGACCTGGACCTCTATCCAGGTCCAGTAGACATTAAGAGACCAGTCATATGGCAGTTACATATTATTAAAGAGCAGCAGTTACAGAAGTAAATCATGGAATTAAGGCAGCACACGACGAGAACCTCAGGGGGGTTTCAATTTGAAGAAATAAAGCAAATAAATCATGGAGAATAAAGGGGAATAATGTAAGGAAAGAAGAGAAAAAGACCAATACAAGAATATATAAAGAAAAACAAAGAACAGAAAAGAGGTATGAATCAGAGAAAAAACAAAAGAGACAATCATTTTTATAACGATGAAAATCTCATTGACTTTATCATCGGAGAGTACACGATTGGAACATCCGATCGTGTTCTTCTGACGATTCTTTTATTGTAGACGTAGGAATTCTCATATCAAATTAAAGACACTACTCGACCATTCATCGCCGAGCAGTGCTGTTCAGCTCGTCAGTCGACCAACCAAAATTTCAGCATCTACAGTATCCTCAATCAAAGGCCTTAACAATCTGAATTTTAACATCTTCATGTTTATGTCTTAAACAATCTATTTGCAGGCCACCCATTGAAGGCATAACCAATGCCCCTCTATGAAGATATATGGGTGTTGTCTATATGAATTGGAGCCGACCATGGATGCCCTTTTCATTTACATACTCAAAGGTCGAGCATTCTCTCTAGTTTATTTGTTTTTTTTTTAATCGTTACTGAACATGTTTTTGACAATCGAATGGACCTTTATACTTATATTCTATATTTTCTACCAGTTTCTTCATTGGGGCCCATAGTGATTTAGATTGGTATAATTCCTAATTTCCCATATACTTATTGGATTTTTTTTTTGTAATTTTTTAAATTCCAATGCAGGGTTATTCAGTTATCTCCATTTGCAAATACTGTTCCAACTGACAATAATGCCAACATCCCTAGAAACCTTATGGTCAATAACTGCTATAGTGAAAGACTGGCCTGCTTGGCCTCCTCCTTGGAGTGATCCATCACTTCTGACATTCAAGATTCCAATCTCACGTCATTCTAATCATCTCAAGGAGCTGAGCCAAGTGGGGTCTATTGGGGGAAACTCACATCACATCCACCATATATGGGACTTAATCTATAATACAAGTGTCATTAGTTTCTTCACTTCAAACAGACCATCTCTTGGTTTTACGTCATCTCATTTTCGATAGTCAACTTATGAATCTCATTAGTATCATAATCTCGTGTAACTCCACTAAAACAAAAAAACACCTTTGGTGACATGAAAAAATGTCACCAAAGGCCCATTTTTTGTCACCTATTATCTTTGGTGACACGGGATGGGGTGTCATTGTATCCATGACACTAAAAGTCAATGGTGACAAAATTTGTGCACTTGACGAAATGATGTCAACGGTGACAAAAACATGGTGTCACGGAAGAAAGATTTTCCGTGACATAGTAGGGTGTCACTAAAAGCAATGATGACAAAAGTACAGGTGTCATAGAAAAGATATCTTTTGTGACAAAAATTGTCACAAAAAGTATTTTTCTTGACAACCAAATGAGTGTCACCAATAATATTACCAGGTTGACACTCAATGGTGACATACTCTTTTTGTCACAAAAAAATACAATCAAAATATTTGTGCCACCCAAATTATCATTTCACACCTGCTTACAAAGTTTCAAATATTTATATCCAGATACACCCATTAACAAAACTTATACCACAAAAGATGCAAACTATCATTCAAATCAAATATCCAACAAGTCAACATTCTAATATCCAAGTTCACAACCTTCAAAATATTCATCATTCAACAATAAACACTTCAAAGTTAATAGCTTTAACATAACTACAAAACAACCATACAAGGTGTGTCGGTTCAAATTAATTACAAAAATAATTCAAAACAAGTAACTCCATGCATCTTGGTGATCATCTTGGTTAACTGCCAAAAAGTCTTCAACTCCATCTTCGTCATCTTGGTTAACTGCCAAAAAGTAACTCCATATTGATAGTTACCTACCTGTATAAAATCGCAACAAAAAAATGTAATTATTTAACACTAGAATTGGGAGCTTTCTTCCCTGTACATAAATGTGACATCTATACTATATTGCATGCATTTACTTATTGAGAACTTTTTTTTTTCGTTTTTTGAAGAATGACAATATATTGCATTTACTTATTATAACTAGGAATGAAACTATACCTCGAGATATTCACTCGACAAAGTCAGAGTCTTGATATGTGAAAGACCAAGCAGAGGTTTGATTGGATCAAAAGGAGGAACCTGCAGGGCAAAGGGGCCATTGTAATCAATCATGACATCAACCAAAATTTACTAAAGCCATCAAATACACATCCACAAAAGTTATTTACCATTAAACACCATTGGAAGGTCCAAACAGAATGTTCAAAAACCGCCCCCAGGGAAGCATACTACCTGTTATCAAAGAATTATAACTTGAGAAGTAAGCCTGCATACCAAATTACTAACAAGCACACAGGTCATTAACAGGTGGCTCAAAATTCAAGTTTTTTGATAAAGGTGCAAATTTATGCAAAACATAGTGCTAACCTAAAGTATCCATCCATGAAACAACATAATAATGCAACAAAGTTGTGACTCTAATAAAGTAGATTAAAGTATACTAGCCCACATGAAGCACAAAAATACCTACCAAATACACAAATACACCCAACCAACCAAAAACAAAAGACTAAATCCCCAGCCTCACAAAGAGTTGTAAGAATTTGACCTCTTGAACACCTCCAAAACTTCAGCTATCATGTAAATTCTGAAACATTTAGAACTTCACTATGTAACAAAGTTCAACAACATCCAATAACATAGAATCATTCAATAGTATTCTTGTTGAATTACAGAAATAGTTTAAACAATGTTTTCTAACTATCTTACGATTACAACTAATCAAAGCAACACTATTTCTTGTACATAATATGATAATGGACTCATGGAAAAATACACATATAGCGAAACCCTCGTTAAGCCATAGATGGGTCCACCACTCCATTTGTAACAAGATTTCCAAACCATTGATGGGCCAATTCATGTGCTACAACGACAACAACCTAAAGATAAAAAAGAATGCAATATTTAAACATTAGTAAAGGTTGCTGGAACAAATCTGACTGCGCTTCCTTCATAATTTCCATACTCTGGGAGCCAAAACATGTCCCAAGGCATTACAGATGTAGAGATGTGAAGTCAATAGCACTGAGTAAAAGTTCATGGAGTTAAATTACCATCAGATGCATTGAAAGAACTCCCATGCACACCTCCACCAGTCCCATTGGCAGACAAGTGCCCAGTGTTCACTGTATTTTGTGTCACCACACTAGAACTAGTTGTCGAGTTGTCCACAGAAGATGGAATCATCGAGTTCGTACCACCACTGTGTGACATACCAGGGGTTGGTATCATTGTACTAATTGATGAGGAAGAAGCCATGAGGTGTGACACTGGCTGTTTGTGACTTGTAGAAGATGTCCGTTTGAGCAGAGTATGTACACGGTGCTCCAATGTCTCGATGTTCATGTACTCGTCCTAAAAGTAACAATAGATCCATGAGCATAAAGATTACCTAGGAAATGCATCAACGGATACTGTAATACCCTATGAATAAAGAATAATCTCGCTATTCTACAACACAAAAGGCCTTTTAAAAATTCCACACCCGCCTGCCTGCCTTGTTTCCACAAATCAAAAAAGAAAAAGAGAAAACCTTTGAAGAAGCATGCTTGAATAACATTTCGTCCAAGCGCCTGACAACATCATGCAGCCTTGGCTGCCATTCATTAGATGGATGCGTCCTCTGGCAAAGCAGAAAACTGCAAAGCACAAAATAATCATTGTTACTTAACAGTTACAATAATTAAAAAGAATAATAATAAAATTAAAATTTTAAAAAATGAGACAACACAACGATGTCACAGTTGAATATAGAAGGTTACATCAACGCCCTTTGGGGTGGGCATTTAAATTTCAATTTAACAGGATTTGCAGGTTTTATTTATTGTGGTCTACACTGCAGGCTGTTTGTCAACTGCATTCTGGGATGCCGGTTGACGTCGAAAGATGATATCCAAAAGCTGCATTATGGGGTGCACTCAGTCTACTTTCAAAGCTCACAAACCCAAAAAAAAAACCAGAAAGAAACATTCATGAAAACTTATTAAGACCCCAGATAGGATATGACTAAACATTAATAATAAAGTTAAAACCAAGATAAATTGTTAGCTAACAGATTTTATAAAAAGAAAAAGTCGAACAATAACTTCATATCAGACCAAGCAAAGATGGTAATCAGAACCACAGGAGGCTGAATGATGCCACGTAAAAGGTAAAATGCCTACTCTATACAAAGTGCCAATGCAAGATGCATAAAATGGTGAATCAAGTAAATAATGTGATGCCTTATTATCATCAAGTGAGAGTAAACAAAAATCAAAGGACTTACATTTTCTCTTGCATATATTTGCGAGCCTGGTCAATATTCCGGTTACCTCCCAGCCCTTGCATCTGAGACGGTAAAGAATTGCCATTCTGCTGAGGACTAGGCAGCTGCGGACCAGCTTGATTAGGTACCTGCCTGAGATCTGTCCTGACATATGTGCCTGCATATGCAATTTTCTTCCGTAGACTTCTAAATGGCAGATACATCAAGAGTTATAATTGAAAAACCCCGCCATTTACACCAACACTGGAAAGATTTTATTTAACCATATAAGGACCCTTTCTCCAGATCCTTTCATTGGCTTACTGTCTAGCATGTATTTAACTCATATAGTGCAGTAATATGGCCACTGAACCCTGCATACACATGCAACAACAATCAACCAACATTCATGTGCAATCAGACCCACGTGAACTGATAAGAATAATGATTCTCATTACGAAAATAAATTGCTATAGCAGCTGAATTGAAAATCAATGTAGAAGTCCACAGGGAACTTCAAATGAAACAAAATGTACTGGTAATAAGTAAGAGAAGGCAATAAAGAGTTGAGATGTAGAGTGCACAAAATTCAGAGCAATTAACAAGATGCTCTAGGGTAATCAACAGAAATTGTACGATTTCAAATCCAATAAAATAAGGAAACCACCCTTCTAGGAGATTACAGTGACTTCAAATTCCCTTAATTAGTGCAAGGAAAAACTCAAAAAGTAATAATGCAAGAAAAAATTTGCTATTTCAACTTCTTGGATCTAGAAACAGTTTATACAAGGCAACTTTATGATAGAATATTCGACCGAGACAATGAGTTCTTTTTTATTTTGATTGGTGTACCATAAGTTAATAAATGCAATGAAAGATTCAAAAACTAATGATGCAAGGATAAATTAGCTATGTCAAGAAACTGGCTACAGAGGTATAACTTTTGCTCAAATATCCGTCTGGGACCATGACTACCCACGTCAAAGATCATTCAAGACATACATTACACCAACTATTTCTAAGAAGTTTACAAGACATCACCATTTTGGCCATCAGAAAGTGTTCATGGGCAGGATCTTTCTCAAATAAACAACTTAAACAAATGAACGTGCATTTGCAGAAGAGTAACGTGCATGGTACTCAAGAGCTAACCCACAAAGTATGTGCCTATGCCACTGAACTATCAGTATTCAGTGCATTAGCAACACCCTAATCTTTAAAACCTATTCAGTTGAAAGCAAAAAATAAACAACTGAGGCAATCATACTTCATACCCAACAAACATAAACATCTAAAGCTCTGACCCTACTAAGTTTAGGTGTTAAGCAGTAGCACTATTGGACAGAGTATTCAACAACATAAATTAAATTCTCCATCCATCTCTATAATCCAAGAATGAGAATAATACCATCTCTACAATTATTACCTAGTGACTTCCATCCAAATTTAACTTGGGAACTCCACTTGGAGTTGGAGGAGGAATCCATCTTGGCTTGCTAATTTGGCATGCCAAAGTAGAGAAAATGCCACATCATACCAATTCATCATAATAAGATTAATAATCAGCCAACTAACCTGTCCCATTGAGATATTTAAGGAAAATGAATGAGTTTCTTGATGTGGCAAAGCAAGGTACATAACTCATTTGAATCGGTCCTTACAGTTGCTATTTCCATCTCTTCTTTGAATTATATAGTATTTTTTTGGGGTATGCAATTCAATGAAAAAAAAAAGTAAATAAAGGGGGAAAAAGAGCATAAAAGGACCTTCAGCTATCTGACCTTCATAATCATCAGCAGGACAAATCCACAAGTTTAGGAAAAATGCAAGTGCCCACAAAATAATAACTCAACGACTGATGATAAAAAGAAACCGGGAGGTGTGAAATCTGCAGAAGGAAAGAAAATAAACCGTGTACTTTTATCAGATAAAATTGTTCAACTGACTGATGATAAAAGGAAACTAGTGCGTACTCATAATCACTCAAACGTATATTGGTTATCCAAATTTCAGAACAGGATATATCGGCTGACTCAAATTTTAGTATCTGAACAATAACAGAAGCAGCAAAGCAGGCCATTTAGATTCAATTGCTTGAAATCATAGACCATCATCGCTTTTTTTTTTTCAAAAAATAAAAGCATTTATATAAAATAAAAGCTATTTATCTGGACATCTTGCAATACCTTAGACTTGAGGCATTTGATTAATGGGAAAGGTTGGATCTGGTGGACATGGGTTAACAGTTCATTAAACAGGACCATCACCTTATGACTAGATTAAACTGATACAGGTAAGCCCCTGCATCCATAGATCCACATAAATGGTGCATTGGAGTGTGTGGGCGTGCACTTGTGATCCAGGGAGCATCCCTTATGTTGAGCATTTGTGAACATCTATCATTTAGAGTAATGTTTAAAGATAAATTATGTATTCTTTGCCAGTGAACCACCCAATCAAGGGATTTTCATGGCATTATGGAAGACCGCTGTGCTTTATCATTTGCAAGCCTCCTTCAATAACTTGATCAAGATTTCACAATTGATAATACTCTTTTTTTTATTTTTGAAAGATTATTGATAATACTCTAAAACATGCATTAAAGAATTTTGGGGACAAAAACAAACTGGACTATCCTTTCAATGCTCTCCCAATCAGCTTAATGAAGAAAATTTGAAAACAGAGGAAATCCCCACCACTACTCTTCCCATCAGTCCCATTTCAACAACTTAAAAGACCCCCCAAAAAAAGTTCCTTAAATTACAATATCCACCCTTCACAGCAACACAATGTGATAAAGCCACTAGTTTCTTCAAATTAAAACTGACAACTGTACCATTTTCAAAAAGAAGTCAACTTTGATAACGTTTTCTCTTCACATCTAACTCTAACTAAGAACAATGGTGGAGATTTCTTCTAGTTCTCTCTCTTCTATCAGAATTCTCTGCATGTTGCAATGCATAGATCAACCTCATTTTCCACATCAAGTCAGAAAAATCAACGAAATACAACAGAATGCAAAGTGCTAAAAGCTAATATCACCATTGAAACCCTAGCAATCAGAGGCTTGATCCATTCCAAACTAACCAAATCGCAGTTCGCACGAGCAATCTTCTATAAATTCAGTGATCATAAGCATAAAAAGGCTAGAAATCAAAGTGGTTGTGGAATTTCAGCATTTCCGTTGGGAATCGAGCAGAAAAAGGAACTCTTTGCATAAGAATTCGCGGAAAAAATTGCAGAAACTGAGAATCGATGGAAGCAAATGAGATTACTAACCAGATGGATGGATTTTGCAGGAAAAATTGGCCGGAGACAGGGGAGATGGACGGAAAGCTCCGCCGCAGGGGTTTGAGCGGGAAGGCGGACAGGAGGAGGGGTGAGTGAGGTGGAGCAGGCGTTGGCGAGGACCTCGTCGATGAAGGATTCGGCGGTAGAGAAGCGCTTGCCGGAGGAGATGATGTCGATGATGGCGACGTAGGCGGAGGGGTCGTGGCAGTAGCAGCGCTGCTGGGCAATCCAGCGGAAGAGATCGAGGGTTGGATTGGGAGCGGAGGGCGGCGACGAAGTCGGATGGGGTGAAGCCGGGGCGGAGGTGGGCGACGCAGGAGTCGAACTGCTTCTCGAGAGGGGTTCTGGTTCTAGGGTTAGGGTTTGGGGATTTGGGAGGACGTGGAGAAATGGGTGAAGGAAGATGGGAGAGGAGGAAAGAGTGGTCTAATGAGGGAAGAGGTGAGAACGAGAGACTCAAGGGGCTTTGTGGATATACCTTCCGCTGGAATGTACTTATACACTTAATAGCAGCAAAATACCATTTTCGCCCCTATACATATACACTTAATAGCAGCAAAATACCATTTCCGCTGCTATACACTGTTTATACACTTAATAGCAGCAAAATACCATTTCCGCTGCTATACACTGTTTATACACTTAATAGCAGCAAAATACCATTTCCGCTGCTATACATATATTTAATAACAACAAAATAATATTTATACACTTAATAGCAGCAAAATACTATTTCCGCCGCTGCTATACATATATTTAATAACAACAAAATAATATTTATACACTTAATAGCAGCAAAATACTATTTTTGCCGCTATGCGTATTACCACATCTAATAGCAGCAAATTTCAAGTTCCGCCGCTGTATTCCTCAATCGCACAAATAATGTTTATACAGTTAATAGCAGCAAAATACCATTTCCGCTGCTATAGATACACATAATAGCGGCAAAATACAATTACTATCACTACATGTATACTTAAACTACACTTAATAGCAGCAAAATATAGCTACCGCCGCTGTATGTATCAAAAACGTATATAATACTTAATTTTAGCGGCGGATACATAAACCGCCGCTATAAACCGCCACTAATTATCAATTTTCTTGTAGTGGGGATGGCGTGAGAGAGAAGAGGGATCGGCTGAGAGGCATGGTGTGAGAGAGAAGGAGAGGGCCAGAGAGATGAAGGAGGTCAAGAGATGGAGGGCTGCGCAGGGGAAAAACGGTGACAGAGTGAGAGAGTGAGAGGAATGGAAATGGGAAAAAGGGCTTGAAGAGGGAAAACGTGGCTGTGGAGGCGGGAGAGGGTAAAAATTAGGCCATTGCATTGGTGACAAAAAAATTTTGCCACCAAATCTATTGGATCTTTTGGTGACAAATTTTTTTGTCACCAAATCTCCTCTCTATTTGGCACCTAAGCTAAAGACTTTTCGTGACAAGCAAAAAAAATTTTTATCACCGTTGTGTGCATTTCGTGACAACATTGATTTTTTGTCACCAAAGGGTGTCACCAATAGTGCATTTTGTTGTAGTGCTCATTGGCAATAAAAAAAAGAGCCTAAAAACCAAAGAAACCCCAGGAGTTCAATCAATCCATTACTTATAAAAAGAATTATTAGATTTCTTTCCTCTTGTTAATTGAAAGACAAGTGTGGAAAAACAGTTGTTGACATCATTGAACGACGACCATCATTTGTACCCCCACAGAAAAATCCTTGCTTCACCAATGGTCATCTCCCCTAGTGAGATTGAAGAATGTTCATGGGCATCATCATCCTGGCTATCTTCTAGTTCCAACCATATTAGGAACATTAGGTCTCTTAACATTCAAATCCAGATTGTAGAATGTAGAGGCCCCCATGAAGAATGAAGATCCTCATCCTGCCATATATTCTCTCTCACTACAACAAATTGCACTTTTAGCCACGTTTTTTAGCCACGTTTTATAAATTCATCGGTAAATATAAGACTTTTTCCGACATTTTCCAATTTCGTTGGTAAAATCAACATCTTACCGACGTATTTGAATTTCGTCGGTAAATATAAGACTTTTACCAACGCTTTTAAAAAAAAAACGTCGGTAAAACACCATATTTTATCGACGTTCTTAAAAAAACGTCGGCAAAGTTCAGTATCAAATTCACTTTTTAAAAAAAAAATAGATTTTTACTGACGAAAAGAAAACGTCAGTAAAAGTGTTTTTATTTTATTTTATTTATTTTATCGACGAAAAAAAGCGTCGGTAAAAAATTTTTTCATTTTTTATTTATTTTTCTTTTTTCTACTGACGAAAAAAAACGTCAGTAAATATTTTTAGTATTTTTATTTTATTTATTTTATCGACGAAAAAAGTGTCGGCAAAACATTTTTCATTATTTATTTATTTTTCTTTTTTTTACCGATGAAAAAAACGTCGGTAAATATTTTTTAGTATTTTTATTTTATTTATTTTGCCGACGAAAAAAAGAGTCGGCAAAACATTTTTTCAATTTTTATTTATTTTTATTTTTATTTTACAGGGGAAAAAAAACGTCGGTAAAATATTTTTAATTTTTATTTTATTTATTTACCGACGAAAAAAAAACGTTGGTAAAACTTTTTTCCAATTTTTATTTATTTCTCATTTTATTTTCCATTTAGTAAATCAATTGGCACGATTGCATTAGAGAGATCAAAGATCTGATCAATGCCTTACAAAATGGGGGCACAGATTTTCTTTGTTTCCTAATAAATTACAGAAATCATGATCTATTTTATCCATTTATATGGACCGCAATAGATTACTTTTATACTCTAACTAACTGAACAATCAAAGGACCGTATCCTTTCCAAAGAATGGTCATATGAAACAAGAAAACAAAAAACAGAGAGCAAATGTTTATTAAGAAATGAATAACAATATACATGTTTTATAGATCAATTTTATGTTGGGCAGACTTTTCAAAGGTAAATTTTAAACCAATGCCAAGTCACAGTGTGTTAATGGTTATAAGCTATTTGAATTAAAGAAGGTAGGCCTGTTAACCCCATTAATTAGTAGCCTTTCCTACCTACAATTAATTGCTATTGTGTAAAGTATAAACAATTAAGCATTGCACATGTGACAATTAATAGATACATAAGAGTGAATAAAAGAGTTGGGCTTTTATTTGTTACTTATTTTAAGCAGATATAGACTTGTTTGGACTTCAGTATGCTAATGGTATTTTTTTAAGCAAAGCCCATTTCTGTCTTGAGGGTTTTTTTTTTAATAAATTTATAATGATTTTTTATTTGGGTCTCTATGTTGATTTTCCTTTTAGCCCATTTCTCTACTGAATTTCTAACCTTTTGAAAGAAATGGATTCTATCAAAAGGAACTAGAAGCAAAAGATCGAAGGTGGGAGATCTCTCCACACTGAACTTTTACTATGGTAAAAGTTCATTATGATAACAGCCCGTGGCACAATGGAAGGTGCTCACTATTGCAATTTTGATGTTGCACGTTGGGCGGGGTGGGTGGGGAGAGAGGGAAATGAATATCCTATAGATTTTGTTGGAATTAGATAAATTGTCCTCTTATTAAAAAGGATTTTTTTATGATCTAGTTCCTATGTTATCAGTGCACATGGCCGGACCAGTCCAGGCTTGGATATATAATCTAGGCTTGTTTAATATTTGGATGAGATTTGGTTAAGTGATAGAAAGCCCAAGATGAGTTCAGCCCGAATAAGGAGTGTTTGTAATTTAGTGATTATTTGTTCTGCCTATTATTAGAAAGTTCGAACATTTGACCAAAAGCCCCCCTTTAGCTTGGCTTGATTGACTAAATGGGTGGGTTTGGGCCTTGATGTGTCTCAGCCTGGTCTGACCTGGTCCATGAACACCCCGGCTGTTAAGGTCCTTCTACACAGAAGGCTTTGGATAGTTATGGTAGAGAGTACACATTCGGACACTTTGATTCATAAAGGCCTGTTTATTATGAATTTATGGGAAATTCAGATTCAACTGGACTTGGATAAATGGGTCGGTAACCATGTGCATAGTTGCATTTAGGGCATTTGTTTTCATAAAATACATAGGAATTCTTCGCCCTAAGTCATTAAAATTGAATATAAAAAACGTAAAGCATCAAATACATGGGGATCATGAATAAATAAATAGCCCTTACCCTAATAACTCAAATCCTAGGAAAGCCAATGTCCTATCTACTTCATTACCTTGCAATCATCACCCCTCGGTATGTTTGGGTAGCGTCCTCGGAGAGGAATCCTTTCTAGTATTCCTCGATTTTGAGGGAAACCTACATTTGGGTGAAGAGAGGAAAAACACTCCCACTTCTTATCTGCTCTTATCTCACTCTCTCTGCTCTCTCTTTCGCTCGATCTGCTCTCTCTTTCTCTCTCTCCTCTCTCTCGTGGGATTAACCTAAATCTCCAAAATGGAACAATACTCCAACCATTATCTGCTAAGACTCTCGAAGAAACCGGCCAGCGTCTCTCGAGTTCTCCTTCTTGCCAGTCGCCAATGATCATTCAAGAAGGTATGTGAAACCTTATTATAGTTTAATCTTCTTCTATCTCTACTCCCTCATTCTCTTCTTTGTACCAGTTAGATCCGCACGTTGTTGGTCGCCCACACCCCAGGCCGCCCTGCCCGCCCCACCACTAGAGACTGTCCATTGATGCGCTGGTCGTACACCCCGAGTTTTAGCGACGTTTTACTAAAAAACCTCAGCAGAGTTTAATTTTCAATTTAACTTCATTGTTAGGAAAAGTAAAAATCAGAGATTATTTCTGACGAATTATAAAACGTCAGTAAAATTGACTTTTAGCAACGTTTCCTTGAAAACCGTCGGCAAAGTTCAATTTTGTTATTAACTTCATTTTTAGGGAAAATAAATATCAAAGACGATTATCAACGAATTTTATGAAGTCGGTAAGATGAACTTTTAGCGACGTTTTTCTTTTTTGTAAAACGTAGGTATAGTTTAATTTTATTTGTAGAAAAATTAAAAATAGAGACCATTACCTATGATTTTTTTTTACCGATGAAAATTAGCGTCGAAAAATTTATTACAACGTTTTATATTAAACATCGGTAAATGTTAAGAAAAATAAAATAATTTTTACCGACGTTGATATAAACGTCGGTAAACGTAATATATCATCCCCCTTTTCCCTCTCCCACCTCCATCATCCCTCTTTTCCCTCAGTCATTTCTTTCTCTCCCCTCACTCTAAGTGAATCTCATCTCCTCTCATCTCCGGAAAAACCCCTCCATAATCCATCTCTTCTCATCCCTTTCTATCTCTCTTTCCCTCTCCATACCTGTCCCAGGCGCATGACCGACTTCATCTTCCTCTACTAGACGACCACATCAGCACTGCCAAGCGCGCGAAACAGACGTCTGCAGAGCCTTCATCTTCCTCCCCGCTGCACAGACCTCTCCATCACCATTCCTCTCTCACGCCTCACCCTCTCCACGCTTGTCTCTCCATTACCGACCCATCTCAAAGCCTCCCCTGTGCATCAAACATCTCCATTTACCGACGAATTTTTTTTTACCGAAGAAAATTAGCGTCAGAAAATTTATCATCCATGTTTAATTCATAAACATCAGTAGACTTTTCTACTTGTTTTCAAATAAAAAAATTTAAAGTAATTTTTACCATTGAAAAATCAATTTTTTGCAACGAAAAAAAAAATCGTCCCCAAATGTCCCAATTTTTCCCCCTTCCCGCCATCAAAACCCCTCTTTTCACTCTCTCCTGCGCGCTCTTCTCTCACTCTCTCTGCTCTCTTCTCTCACTCCATCTCCTGAATCGCCCCCTGCTAGACGAGAAAATCCCCATTTTCCCCCTCCAAACCCCCTTTTCCCTCTCCTTACTCATTTCTTTCTCTCCCCTCACTCTAGACCTCTCCTCCGCCAGACGAGAACCCATCTCCTGAATCGCCCCCCGCCAGACGAGAACCCATTTGCATCGTCGTCCTCTCATCTCCTTCGCACCCCTCCAGAACCCATCTCCTCTCATCTTAAAAATATTTCTGATTTTTGGGGAAACTTTAAATGAAAAAAAAAGAAAAAGAAAATAAAATGAGAACAAATAAGGAAGGCTTGATTGGAATTGGTGGAGAGGAGATTTATCAATTTCATCCTAACATATCTACACTTGCCCTATATCTTACGATCCAAGAGAGGAATAGGAGAATGCACGTCTTCTTGTTGGAGATCTTGAATGGAGATGTAGGTTGCGAACTTTTAGTGACTTTGAGGTATGAATAAAGAAAAAGAACGACAAACCCACTTTCTCTTTTATAGAATTTTCTTTACATGACATAGATGTACTGATTTTACTACATCTCATAAGCTTATATTGAAATCTAATTCGCTTAAAATCAACATCTGTTTATTTAGCTCAATGGGAGTTTTAACCATTGTGGATAAAGAAGTATACTTGTATTTTTTTTATTATTATTATCATCCATGTGAAAATAGTACGTTAAAGAAATTTATTCTAAGGAGATAAAAACTAAGAAAAACCATGCTTTTGAATGATATAGGTTTTAGAGATGGGATGTTATTATTATTTATCTTTGAGTTTTTAAATAATAGAGTCTTACGTTGGAACTTACAAGTTACATGCATAATGAGAAAGGACTCGACCGGCATCCGTTTTGAGATTTTTTCTTGAACTTTCTTTTGGTACCCTAGCCAAAGGGGTTGGGACCCAAGAGGGGGCCCACACACATGTGAAGACAACCTACTCAAGTGGGAAATGAGCTCACACTCTTGGGAAGAAGGCCCATACATGTAGGAAGGGTGCCCACACACGTGGAAAAAGGTGTGTACCCAAGGAAAACGGGTGGGTTAAAGAGGACATGGATGGAGGTAATAAAAATATATTTGAAGAAAGTATAACTTGGCTAGAGATTTGACGCATGATAGATCGGAATGGAAAAACATAATTCATGCAGCGATCACAACATAGTTGGAACAAGGGTTTGAAGATGATGATAATGAGTTTTACTATATGTTCCCCTCGACATTGTCATCTTTGCTACATTCATTTTATGCATATGTTGCTTCTTGATTGGCCATCAATTCATTATGCTCTATAGATTATAACTAGTTTAATAAACGTCTTGTAAAACTTTTTCTTTAATCTTGTTGGTATTCATCGGTCACAAAGTGTTCCGTCAGCAAGTCTCCACTTCAACCATTCCGCTTTTATTCTAGTTCGGCAGCTTTATCAATCTATTTATCCTTACTAATTATCTAATTGAAAGGATTGTTGGTCCGGATGGGTGTCGGAACCGAACTCGCCGAGAACCTTGTGCATTCCGATGTAAGCTGGATCCTGCAAATTTACTGTGAATACTGTCAGATCTACTGGATAATCAAGCAAGGGTTCCCATCTCCCTTATATAGAGTAATAATCCCTAGGAGTTACTACTACTATGGACTCTACTCCTCTTGGAATCCCACATCTCCTGACTAGCAGGGGGATTCTGCCAGACAAAGGGTCTGAATCTAATTCAAACTCTTCCACAAAGAGTTTGATAATTATCTAAGTCAACCCAATCAAGACTTGTTGAGAGTTCATCCACGGCACACTGTTGGGCTCAATCTGGCGTGGACCCAATGACAGTCGGGCTACACAATTTTCCTACCAATTTTCACAAGGTATTAGGCCATGAAAATTGACCTTATGAACGTCCTCACCCTTCCAAAGACATCTTATGGTGTGGATTTTGTGTTCGGGGCCATTAGATCATTGCAAATTGTATCTAAATGATTTTCTGCACATATCTCGAGATTGGTGATGATCCAACGGCTGAGATTTGGTCTCCTTACTGTGTTTGATATTGTGAACATCTCCAATGGTTTGGATCATGACTGAAACTCTTCTATTTTGATAAGAAAAAAATATATAAAAAAATAAATAAAACGAACTCAGGTGTGAATGGGTATAATCACTGTTCACCTGCCTCTTCTTTTTTCCCTCTTAATTCCAGATGCAGCCAAAGTTGGGCTATGGGAAATAGAGGCATTGCTTCTATTTCTCTCCACCATCTAAAGGTATTGTGACGCTGCGAGATTCCTCTATTTTCAAAATTTCTACGCGGTTTAGAGATTTTGACAAATAGAGGCAAAAATCGGACCTGCTAAACATGGGCTAAGTGTTGTCTAAGTTAGTGGACTTACAGAGTGGCCGACCAACAGAGCTAAACGTTTTGATCGGTTCTAAATTGTGAAGCACAGGGATATCAGTGGGCCAAATGGCCCAAGAGCTATATACAATATAAAGAGTACTCTAATTTCTAGCATTGCCCATCCACCATTAATGAAAAGGAGAGAGAGAAAGAGAGAGAGAGAGAGAGAGAGATCACTTAACAAGTTAACATCATCCCATACTAGAATTTTATTTAGGAAGTCAAACATATATAGATATATAGCACCGGAAGAGTCCTCCACTACTAGAAAACAGACTTTTAGCGGCCGCCATTAGCCGTCGCTAAAAGTCACCTGGCGGTCGCTAATACTCTTTAGCGACCGCCTAGCGACCGCTAAGTATCGGCCGCGGAAACTTCGTCGCTAAAACTATTAGCGACCGCGCGACCACCTGTAGCGGCCGCCATTAGCCGTCGCTACAGGTATAAATGGCGGTCGCTAATGTTCTTTTTTTATTTTCTAAATACCTATAAACACTTTTAGCGACCGCCATTGGCGGTCGCAAAAGGTAAAAATGCGGTCGTTAATACTTTTTTTTTAATTTTTTTAAAAAATTTAAAACTATTAGCGACCGCCAATGGCGGCCGCTAATACTCAATAATTTTTTAAAAATGTATTAGCGACCGCCATTGGCGGTCGCTAATAGTTTTAAATTTTTCAAAAAAAAAATGCGTATCCCTTTTTTTTTTTTTTTTTTTTTTTTTTTCGGGGGCGCTGCCCCCGAACCCCCGCAGCCCCCTGGGCCCCCGCGAGCTGACCGGTCAGCTCGACCCCCGCCGGGGGATACCCCCGGACCCCCTTCGTAAAGGACATGTTTTAATACCATCAGAACCTACCCAACACACCAAAATAAAAAAAGAAAATTTCAAAAGGAAAGAGAGCCAAAATGAGTGCAACCATTTGTACTTTGTATAGAACACAGACTGTTAATAGCATTATATTCATGTTAATATATTAAACTGTTGATGTAGAATTACTGTTAGTTGTATTGGTGGCTTTCCTTTGTCTATACTTGCATGAACTACTATTTATCTATTGTAGTATTAAATTCTCAGAATAAAAGGGCAGGTTAAACTATAAGAATCAGTGATGCATGGTGTTGTATATATGAATGAAAAACTAACGAAAAGCATATGTAGGGAAAAGGCAAGAAAAACCTTTGTTCCAAGAATAATTGGCTTTTCACCCAAATTGGACTGCTGCACTCCATTTGCATCAGCCACAACCTTAGAATTATCTTTCAATGCTCTTCCTCTGTTCTTCCCTCCATTAGATTTCCCAGCCATTTTCACCCCTGACAACATTTAAAAAAATTTCTAATGTAAAAGATTTCTCGAAATTTCGGCATAGTCTCCTCTGTACGTGTGACATTTAAATTTTTTTTTACAACCTGCTGAGTACCTGTACATGACAAAAAAACACTTCATATAAATAACCCAATGCCCCAACACACTACACCCTCTATTCCCTACGTACGTACTCATCTTGTGCTTCTAGATAAAAATACTCAAACTAAATTTTGAAAAATGAAGCATATTAAATGTCTTCACAGATATTTATCACTCTTGCAAGTGCAAATACAAGTATTAGTCAAGCTGAGATTCAAAATCAATACTCATGTCAATTAACTATGTCAAATATTAAATGTCTTCTCATTTTGTTGTATCTAAGTGTCAAATTATTGCAAGGACTGCCACCAATGACAAGATCAAACCCACCAAATGTAGCAATCATCTCTTCCAGCACCCCCCTATTTAGTGCAGGTGTAGTTCAGATGGTGTCCAAACAGTTCTTCACAAAGATTTAGAACATGGTTAATATTAACTGATTGAGATTCAGATCAGTATATTATGGGAGTGTCAAATGCATTATGTAAACACACTGGCTATTCTTTGTCAAATTGCCAAACACATTATAATAAGTGATTAAATTTCTAATGGATGAACTAGAGGGGAGAAATAAACCACTGTCTCCAATAAACACCAGAATATTATCTAGGATTCCACTGATTAATTAATAACCACCAAAAGATTCAATCCATGGAGAGTTTTAGAATACATATTTCTATCTCATAGCTTATGTAAAATCCCATTTTTCCAATGTACCAAAAACATTTTGCGGTAGCAGAATTGTGGATGTTGTGCCCAAGGGCACAACACAACAATACATTTTGGTTTGACTTTGGTTTGAAAGAAGATAAAATGCCGCGACAGTGAGGGGAAACAGTGCAAGGAGAAGATGATAGAAGTCCACCTCTTCCGCTCACGAAGGAGAAGAGGAGATCATTAAAGAAAGAAAGTTTCAAAACATCATTAGTGCACTCTAAATTTGTAACTAATTTTACAAGAAAAAAAAATTATCCTAGGTTCCACCACGCGTATAATTTTCTTTCTACCTAATGCTATTCATCTATTAGGAAGCAAATGGAATAAACCATAACCCACCTTCCTGATTACATCCAGTTCATATAGAAGAACTTGATAGAACTGCCCTTCACTCACACCATCCCTGATCACAAGATTCTTCAATTAAGAAATCGAGATAGTCGAAATGTGTGTATGCATGTATGCATGAGTAGAAACACTACTAAACCTTGTTTTCACTCTTCTTGCATGCAAACGTGCATTTGTGTAGGTATTGATGTATCTACTTACATAATATCTTATTTGTATGCATATATAATGGTAGACTATTTGTACATTCACCTGTAGAATATAATTCTCAGTGGCTTTTGGCCTGTTGCCCTCCGAAATGAAACCAATAGATCTCTGCATCAATGAAAAGATGAATAAGATGTAGGAAGTGGAGGAAAAATAACCAAGTCAAAATTAAAAAGAAAACAACTGAGAATCCATATACCGGATCATGCCTCCACTGAGTGTACCCCGAACAGGGTCATGCCATGTCTTGTACAGATCCTGTATAAGTTCCTGACTATGAGCCTGAGCACAAACCAACCCTGCATATTTTGTAACTTCAGGCCAGTCCTGGGAGGCTACTACCTACAGCAGAAACATATATCAGCATTTTGAATTCATCAAAAACTAGCATGGGAAAATAAAGAGTTATGGGAAATGGTTTGTTCATACAGCAGCAATTGAAGGACTTGAATCTTCTCCATTCTCAGGGTGGGTGACATCTGCCCCAAATATTATAGTAGGTATGTCACTAACCAACGGTATCCTCCAACTTATAGCATCCAAAAGAACGGTATTTCTTCCTCCCATCTGCATAAAATCCATTCTGATGTCATTCAATGGCTGCCTGTGGTAGTGTCAAGAGGAATTGTGATGATAAAATGAACACAATACTTTCCAAAAGCACAGGTTTTGAACGTAAATTGGTTGGTGTCTTCCCATATGACAAAGTGCTTAATTAAGATATTGTGGTACGGTGATAGGTTGGTAATTTGCGTAAGCATGTTCATGAATGTGGGCTTACTCAGAGGATTGATTTAGTCATTGTATCACCTTTGCTAAGGTATGAACTTCCCAATAAGTCATGTTCCTACTAACAGCCTTGTACTTATACACATGTCATTTTTTTTCAATTGGTAATGTGCCCTGTACCCACAAACTGAAGGTTGCAAAGTGTACATCTCATCTTCTCATGAACTATTAATTTTATCTCATAATCATGCATTCTATTGCAATGGGAAATGTATGGATGACCATCTGTGCATTTTATTAATTTATCATATGCACATCTTTTTTTCTCCTTTCTCTTGTAAGATCATGTAGTTTTTTATTGTTTGAGAAAAATGAGGACTTGAAACTTGTTGTCTTTTGAACTATCTTGTTTCTTGAAAGACTAATATTTGGACCAATCACACTCTCTTAAAACTAATAATGTGGATGTAGTTACCCAAAAAAAAAGAGGAAATATCAAGCAAAAACCAACAAGAAAGGAGGGTTCTCTAATATGGAGTATAAAATAAACCACCGAAGTCTAGGACAAAATTCCCAAACCTTTTGGAGCTTCTTTAAAATGGAATCTTCATAAGCCTGATATCCAGCACCAACAAGATTGCCTAAATTTGGAGTTTCAGGTTCAGCATATTTTGCAGGAGAAGCGCTTGGTAAATCAGCAGCATTGGAATGAAGAGGAAGAACTAGCAAAGGGTTTGACAAATCCCCTCACATGTTTTGTGTAGCAGAAACCTGCAAGATAAAGGAGAACGTTACAGCTGCATGTTAGGCATAGAAGAACAGATACATATTTTAGCAAATGCAGCTATCAAGATGGATGGAAAATGATAAATAAACCAAAAATAAATTTTGGACCGAATATATTAATTAGAGAAATAACTGCATAAAGATAACAGTACATTTCACCGCTATTTTCAACATCTTTTTGCCGGGATTATTGTTCTGAGCTGCAATTGAACATAATATGTTGAGTTGTGTGGTAAGATTTGCATGATGATGGTTTGACTGATTGGATCATGAACCCAGGCTATGATACTGACAAGATTTTTTTACTAATTTTAGTTGAAAACCAACACCCTCAAGTCGATGAGTCACTAGCCTAACAAAGTTTTCTATTAAGTATTGATAACCCACTTGTGCAAAGACAGCGTGTTCTTAATTCAACAAAGAAGACACTTTGGTAGGAATCATCTTACATCTATCTAAATTTAATGCAATGAACCTCAATGCTAAAAAAATCAGCAATCTGTAAGTTTACGGCTAGACTTGACTGAATTTGCCTAAGAACAACTAAATATTCAAAATACTTGTGAAATTGATGTGAAAAACAAGGTTATACATAATTCTCTAGTGTTCAGTCATCTTCCGATTTAAACAATATCATTCCACTAAATCATCATCATCACCTTCTGGTTTAATATTAAAGTCTCCTATAAGCCCCCTAAATACAAGTGGATTAGTGATCAGATATGGGACTTTCCTTCTTGTAAATTTCAAACCATAACAGTAACTAAAACAGACCAGGATACAATAACCAACAGCCAGCCAATTGTACGTGAAGAGAAGGGAGAAATTAGAGACTTCCTACAAAATCAATCCGGACCTGGTCATGCAGATGGGATCCTGATATTGGATTTATTTTATAATGATAAGTTACAAAGCCTAAACAGAATAAAATCTACCCACAGAAAATGGGCATAATGTCTTTTCCTTTCACACCCCTTGGCGGGGAAGATCTCCTGACCACGAAACGATTTCACTCACTCAGAAAACCCTTTGCAAGCGCACTAGGCTACTCTGCAGGAAACCCTCATCGAGTATATGAGACCAACTAGCTGTTTGTCATAATTACAGCGAAATGGAAGATCCCACCTTCCAATGCCCAAATGCCCATCACAGTTAAGGCAAAGGCCTAATCACTGTGCTTACCAATTCAATTTGATAGTGCCTTAAACAACAGATTAGGTTTCATTTACAAATGTCGGGATGGACCATGACAATAGTTCGCCAACATATCAATAAAAGGAATTCTTATATCAGAAGAGAACACTTGTGCTTTCTTCCTATCAATTATGGATCCAGGTCTTACTTAGACATAATCAATTAATTCATGGAGTAACCTTTTGAGTACTAAACAAATATTCACTAAATGGTTCAATTATGGCATCAGCATACATTTGACAGGATGGGGTTAAAAACATGAAGAATCTGAGTAGAGCAAACTAAAATCACATTCTGCCCTATTTTTCAGACATCAAAGAATGACTCTGAAAGATATCGGAAGTTCGGAACTAATTCTATGTATACAGGAGTCACTGCTCAATCCTCAAAGATTTGACAACACACAAACATGATAATGAAATTAGAAAACAGGGAGGAATAAACTTACCTAAATGTATGACCAAATGAGTTTGTTTCTGGCACTGCAAATCCACCATCCAAAACCCACTCGTTCGAATCAATAAGCAATAAGAAAAAGGCAGAAAACAACAGCATAAAGAACCACAAAACCCCTCTGGCCTCCCTCCCTCCACGCCCTCTTGATTAGCTGGCTCAATAATGGGTTCTGTGACGGGAGATGATGATGGCTGTTTGAGGGTGGAGAGGGCTGATGGAGGACGAGTGGGTGGGTGTGAGGGCTGGAAAGGGTTTTACAGATTTTATTTTCCACTCATAACACTAAAAAGAAACTCCTCTCGTGGTACAAATTTTACTAAAACATCTGTAATTCATGATGCAGTTCTAATTGTTTGTGTCTGACCATTTGTTGGTGCAGAGATGAAGTAACTCGAAAGCAAACATCCAGTTTGACTATTCTATTGCCTTGATGGATGCCAGAATAATAGCCACAAGCTATACATGTCCCATGACTGTGAATGAAGATGAGAGCTCAACAACGAAAAGGAAAGCAGATGATGAAGAGTACAAGAAACACTCGATAATACCGAATGAAAAGGCCCAATGGGGTGAACTGGATAACGACGTGATACAGAAAATTCTCGCCAGGCTTCCACTAGCCAGCTTTTTCCGACTCCTCTCAGTTTGCAGAGGATGGAACTTCCTCTTCTGATCCCCAGGCTTCCACACACTCTGCCGCGAAGTCCCTCGCAAACCTTGGTTCTACATGCTCTGTGCCATATCCCCAGCAGGTGTAGTGTATGACACAGAACCTTTAGTTTGGCGCCACATCAACCTTCCAGTTCCTACTAGAGGCCCTGGAGGTGCGACTAGGAGATACCAGATCCCTGTGGCAGCTTCTGGTGGTCTCGTGTGCTTCCGCTCGTCTATCACTGAACTCACAGTCTGCAATCTGTTAACTGGGTCAACACAATGTCTCAGATTTTTGGTCGTGGGGTTGGTTTCCGCACTGCAAAAAAGGAAATCCACAGATTGCATTTATACAAGCTACTACCTAACTGTATATAACTTGACCTTCAATAAGAAGTATATAAATAACCCCAAATATCAAAGGCATCTAATCTATAATATATATAAGGTTAAACCTAACGTGCCTGTGGATATAAACGAGCAATCCGAACAGAGGAATCAGTTGATGTAGGGTACTACTATTGAGAAACTAAAGCGAGGGGAGGAGGGAGTTACTTTTTCCACATAAATCAATGTCCAGTGATTCATAAGACCTACTAAAATTCTCTTTTGCTTATTAATTCGATGGTGGATAATGGAAATGGGAACTCAAGCACACATCACTCCGCCAACATACCAATTCCGCATGCCTATTGTAGTGCATCAAAACACCTTTCAATAGCTAATTCTGCCAACTATCCATGCATGTGCCTGGTTATTTCCAGAACATCATATTAGGTGTCGGTGCTGCACCAAATTAGGCAAAATCAAGGTTCAAAGGTGCATCCAGACACACCCAAAATCCAGCAGGTGGTTCTGATAGCGGCTTATCCGAATCAATCAAAACAGGAGAAGAAAACAACATTCTCACCCACATTTTTTTATTTCAACACCTGCCAAGCAGAATCGCATGAAAAAAAAAAAAAAAAAACCAAAAAACCAATCTTTCCTCTAAAAACTGAAACTTCTTGCATTGCACATTCGCAAAAGATGAAAGTTATATTATAAGATGCAATCTGGCATTCCTGTTCTCCCAATTGCAATGCGTGTGATTGGGTCTTCTTACCAGATTGTGATTGCAGTTGGGGAGAGCACCTTCTTATGGCGTTAAAGTTTTCACATCAATGGAGAATAGCTGGAAGGAAATGCCTATTACTGGGATCCGAGCGCGAGAGAGAGGGAGAGGGAGAGGGAAAGGGAGGGAAAGAAAAAACCGGCGGTGGCAGATCCGGCAGAACAGATCATCCGGCGGTGGCAAGGCTGGTGCGGCGGGAGGGCAGAGCGCGGGAGAGATTTCTGCGACAGAGAGGGAGAGGAAGGGAGACAGAGAACCGGCGCAATTTGTAGGACAATCGGGAGAGCAGCAGCTCAAAGCGAGACAGTAGCGCAAAGACACTGCAATGCAGCGCTGCTGTGGAGAGACGACGCAAGAGGGAGAGCTGATCGAGAGAGAGATCGACGAGAGAGGGAGAGCTGAGGGCGCCTTCGATTAGGGCTCTGCGCAGAGACGAGAGAGGCAGAGCAGTCGCGAGAGAGGGTCTGCCGTCTGCCTCAGCGAGAGAGAGATCGACGAGAGAGAGAGGGGGAGAGGGAGGGAGAGGGCAGAGCGCGGGACCAGTGAAAAAAAAAGAGGGAAGGGAAAGCTGAAGAAAAAAGGGCTTTCGGTGGGGGGATGTATACAGGTCATTAGCGACCGCCTGTGACGGTCGCTAATGATCCTATTTGCGACCGCCACGGGCGGCCGCCCGCCTTTTGCCTGTGCCAAAAGTAAATTTTCTAGTAGTGCTCCTCCTTAATGAGATTGCAATTTAGAAGCGATCTGTGTAAGAGGGTATTATTTCAGTCCTCACAGATATTGGGCTTGTTACCATGTGAATTCCATCGCTCCAACTGAGTCTCCCAAAATAGTATCCTCCGATCACCTTATGATTTGAGGACAATGTAACGGTGAAGGAGAGCTTCTTGACAGTCGAATTGAAGGCTAGTTTTTGTGGCTTCACTCCAACTTTCACACCAAGTGGATGCTCAATTAAAGCGACGTATGTGCTGTCCACCGGGCCAACGCTTGTAACTGTTCTGGTAACCGTCACAGAGCCTCTAAGGTTTGGAATGGTTATCGAGGGGAGGTTGAGATTGAGCGTGGAAGGCTTTTTACTAGGACAATCAGCGGAATCCAAGTAGCCAATAGAACAAAGGTAATTAACATAGTCAGTATCGCCCATATCATAAATCAAACCGGGGTCTGCTGCTCGATTTGGATTCACGATGCCGTTTCCATAATGGAAGGGATTCGCAACCCGCTGAGGTTCTTCAACAGTAAAGATTGGCTCTCCCGATGGGTCAGTAGTTGATGCTGCAATTAACAAATGGATTACAACTGGAATAAACTCTAAATCATGAACAATTGTATCCTAATTGCACCCGATGGTGCCAAGTAAATCTCTTCCGTATTAATATATGAGTAATGATCTCAATTTTGAACTTAAGTTATACTAGCCACAGTGAGTGAGAGTCCTATGCCCACCAGGCAAATCAGCAAGACCTCTCTCCATTCCCCTTTGGAGAGAGAGAGAGAGAGAGAATTTTCTGTTACCTGTTTTTATAGAACTTAACTTTGCCCGGCCCGATCTTGAGAGGAAACAAGAGGAATAAGACTAATTTGATGATCTTGATTTCTAAATTAGTGAACATACCAGTGGTTGCTAGCGCTGATCTGATTGCAGCAGGAGACCAACTCGGGTGAAGTACTTTGAGCAGTGCAACAATGCCAGAAACATGGGGGCACGCCATGGAGGTTCCCGAATCGAAGGCAAAGCTTTGATATAAATTCTCTTTCTGTGGAACGTATGCAGCCAAGACATTAACACCCGGAGCAGCTACGTCTGGCTATACCACATCCATTCAATAAAACATCAATCAAAATTGTTAAGCACTTAAATTGTCGCACCTCAAACACCTAGACACTTTTGGTTAGCGGCTTAAGATGGTATCAGAGCCAACATGTCTGGGGTTGCTCTTGGGCCGGGCTTGGATATTTAATTAGGGCCTATTTAATAATTGGATTGGGCTTGAGTTAAGCGATAGAAAGCCCAAGGCCTGGGCTGGCCCAACTCGTGCAAGGAATACATGTAATTTAATTTAATTTGTCCAATTAATTCCTTAAATGCCCACAAAAGTGATAAAGAAAATCCGGTTCGGCCCGGCCTGATTAATTAAATAGGCGGGCTTGGGCCTGACTTTTACAGCCCATGTAGGGCTTGGGCCGGGTGACTTTGCCTGACCCGGCCCATAAACACCCCTAAACATGCCTAAGGTTCAAATTTGCGCATGGTAAAAAAAAAAGGGCCCATGTTGTGTTTTGTGGATACATATTTTTCTTCGGAATTTTGTTAACGATAAGACTACTTGTAAAAATGATATAATGATATATATATATATTACCTATAAACATATTTTGTTCTATTAAGAAAAAGAGAGATGGTTAGAGTCTAATTTAAGAGAGATGAAAAATTAGTGGTCTGCCTTACCTCACTTTGATGTAACGAGGTTACCAAATTCATATATTACGGATAAGTGTTTAGTGTAGTCAGCAAGATAAAGAAAGGTTTGTGTAATATAGAATGTAAGTATTTTTTGGTAGGCAAGAAGGAAATGGAGAACATTTTTCACAGACAAAGTCACAAGTCTAGCCATTACCCCTTCGATTTCAAAACTCTTATAAACCCTGAATCTATGCCAAAATTTCCCACGGGAAATGCTTGTACCAAAAATTTATAGGATATATTTGAGAAAAACAATGAATCTTTCTTTAGCCGTTACCCCTTCGATTTCAAAACTCTTATAAATCGTGAATCTATGCCAAAATTTTCCACGGGAAATGCTTGTGCCAAAAATTTATAGGATATATTTGAGAAAAACAATGAATCTTTCTTTAGCCGTTACCCCTTCGATTTCAAAACTCTTATAAACCCTGAATCTATGCCAAAATTTTCCACGGGAAATGCTTGTACCAAAAATTTATAGGATATATTTGAGAAAAACAATGAATCTTTCTTAAGAAATACCACTGCACATATGCGCCATGAGTAAAGCCGGCAAGACATTTGCCACATTGCCAAACAATATTTGATGCTTCAGTGGCAAAGGCATGGTATCGCTAGAGAAATGAGGGGTCAATCCTTAAGGGCACATTTGTGCGGCTGGTTTCAGAGAAAAATGAGGATTGGGCAAAGCTTTTCCATGCTACAATAAAATTTACGTTGGTGTGGTTTCTTTTTTGTGAGAAAAAGCATAAAAATGAGCTTTTTTTTTTTTTTTTTTTTTACGACTTCAAGGGAAAACTTTGCCTATAGTTTTTTCTTTGGACATTTTTTTCTCCATGGTAGAGGCGTAAGTGAGAAAAGGCATAAAAATTCTGCAAATTGGTGTTTTGCTAACAAAAACAAACATGCCTTGAGAAGATCACTCCCCTGTCATTATCCCAACCTAGCCAAGAAAAGTAAAAAAGGAGAAAAGAAAAAAAAAAGAACACCTATATAATGGACCTTATTTTTAGGAACAAATACGCCCTAATCCCTTAGCGTAAAAAGATAGAAATTCTGTTTCCTTTTGCTAAAAAGAAAAAAAAGGAAAGAAAAAAATCTGCGTAATTCCATTTTGACCCTTACCCATGCTTCCCTTTTCTATTTTCTAGTAAGGGCCTTACTTATGATAAGTCAAATCCCGTTGCGCAAATCTTGGCACTAATGGAAGGCACTTCTCTTTGCCATTATTTTCCATTTTATTTAATAGAAAAAAAAGTTTTGAGCATGATAAAGCTATTAAACTTTCAATTTAAAAACTTAGCGTTAGGATTTTCAGATCATAATTAAACTTGGCTCACTCTTCCTCCATGCCCATATCTCTTCATTGTCGCGCACCCAATTTGGCTTTGTAAGAAAACGTAGCACCTAGTAGTGAAGCAGTCAAGTCTCTCTAGAAAACAATATATAGGGTTTGAACACGCGCATGCAGGGCAAAAAAAAAAAAAAAAGGCCCCCATTGTATTTTGCGTGAGGGCGCATGTGTACAGGTCAAAAAGGGCCCATGCCCCATCTTGTACGAGCCCATGCTTCAATTATGGGTGGTGTCCGGCACAAGGGATCGATGTACTAAAGTAGTTAATTTGTCACACCTCTAACACATTTCTAACCCCTAAGCATTTTGGATGCATTGGTCAGCAACTTGAGAACAATTGTGGAGTGCCTGTGGGTATATGAATTAGTTACCAAAAAAACGTAAAATGGTTGATCAGGTCCTCAAAGCTGGATAAATTTTGTTGTCTAGCTTGCTGAAACTTGACTTGTGGATACATATTGTAATTCAGAATATTAGTACGGATGAGACTAGTAGTAAAAATGATATATTGATATTACCTAGAAAAACATTTTGTTCTGTCGAAAAAAAGACACATGGTTAGAGTCTAATTTTAAAGAGAGAAAATTAGTTGTCTGTCTTACGCCACTTTGATGTGATTAGGTTACCAAACTCATATATTGCTGATAAGTGAAGGTATATATACAATAATCATGTGTTTAGTGTAGTTTGCAAGATACAGTAAATTCAAGTGGCTTGCATAATATTTAATTTCTATATTATTTCTTAGGCAAGCACGAGACGCTTTTAGTGGCCAAGGCACCTTAAGTATCACTAGAGACATGAGGGTTCAATCCTTAAAAGGGGCATTTGTTGAACTGGTTTTCAAATAAATTAAAATGAGGATTGAAGAACGCTTTTCTATGCTATACTAAAATCTATGTGGGTGCAGGCTTATTTCCATGAGAAAAAGCATAAAAATGAGCTAAATTTTTTGTGATTTCAAGGAAAATCATTACCAATACAATTTTTTTCGGAAATCTTTTTCTCCATGGTAGAGGAAAAAGTCCACATAACTGGGTGTTTTTTGCTAACAAAACTAAACATTCCATGGCAATATCACTCCCCTATCACTGCTCCAACCTAGCCAATAAAAGGAAAAAAGGGAGGAAAAAAAGAAAACCATTGCCATTTACTAGGGGTGTTCGTGGCCCGTGCTGGGCTAGACTAAGACATATCCAAGCCCTGCCAGGCTTTAGAAAAACTGCTCAGGCCTGACTTGGTCCGTAAAAGTTAGGCCCAAGCCCACCATTTAATTAATCGAGTAGGGCCGAACCAGGCGTTTTATCATTTTTGTGGCTATTTGAGCAATTATTTGGAATTACATTTATTTCATACGCAGGCCGGGCCTTGCTTTGGGCTTTCTATCACTTAATCCAAGCCCTGCCCAATTTTTAAATGTGCCTAATTACATATCCAAGCGTGGCCCAAAGCAGGCTGGGCCTGGATTACGCTCGGGCTGGCCCGGCCCATGAGATGGAGGGCCCGGAGTGGACCTTATTTTTAGGTTATTAAAATTATGGCTGTCGTGTAGAAATACAAATAAGACCTAATCTCTTGGCGTATAAAGATACAAAAAAATTTCCTTTTACCTAAAAAAAAAAGACTCTTTCCATTTTACACTTACTCATGACTGACTCCCTTTTATATTTTCCAGTAAGGGGCTTACCTAAGATAAGTCTAATTCCCTAGCGTAAATCTTGACCTAATGGAAGGCACTACTCAAGCTGTTATTTTCCATTTGATGTACTCACAAAAACTATTTTGAGCATGATAAAGCTATATATTAAACTTCCAAGTTTAAAACTCAGGCTTGGGATTTTCAAATCGTATAATTAAATTTGGCTCACTCTTCCCCCATGCCCAAATCTATTCTAGTACCCAACCTGTCCTCAATTGTCATGCATCCAGTTTGGCAAAAGCCAACACCTAGTAGCGAAGCAGTTACGTCTCTTAAAAAAATGGAAAGTAACAACAGATTGACTAGAAATTTGTATCTGTTTAAGAAAATAATGTGTTAATCCTAGATCACAAATTGAATGAAATCTCCTGTACAATGACAACAAGTATATAATAAATGGATTATAAATTTACTTATGATGGTTACATATATATATATATAATATTTATGTGCATCCTTCCCTCACCATATGGTGAGGGACAAATTCAATGGGGCTCACCTAGGGCCCCATTGATCATGGGATTTGGGGGGGATGGAAAGAGTCATATGAGATGGGACCATATATCAAGTTTGAGGTCAATCCCAAGTCTCTAACCCCTTCATCCGTGACCCACAAATTTAACGACTTTATATTAAAGAAAAATTTTGACGTTCAATCCAACGGTCCAATCCAATCGGATTAATGAAAACTGAATTGATCCATTGTTGTTTAGGGTGTTCCATGTGTGTGGATAATTTGGTGAATCATAAAGTGCCCTACTATGTTGACCCTCACTATAATGTGGTAGGGATAGATGCACATGAATATTTTTCTATATATATACATGAATATATGAGAAATGCTCCTATACAAGCTTTCCTTACGGTCTTACGGTACAAGCCACCTAGTGAGGCCCACGAGAGACCCGACAAATCTTGAAACAAGGGGAGATCGAAAGATCCAAGTGGGGCCAACCTAGATATCAAATTTGAAGTCAATCTAACACCTCTAACCTATTCATCCGTGGTCCACAAGTTCAATGACTTTATATAAAATAAAAAAATTGACCATTCATCAAACGATTCACTCTAATCGGATCTATCAAAACCCGGTGGCACCTATATAAATAGGAGGAGTGGGTTTGAATGGTCCGCTCCGATGAATCAGTAGTATGCCACACTAAGTAGCTTGTACCGTAAGACCGTAAGGAAGCTTGTACAGAAGCATTTCTCGCTTCTATATATATATTTATTTATATATGCATGTATGTGAACATCACCTTAAGGATCTCAGGTGATAAAATGCTAGGCCCTCGGGATGAGAAATCAGCAATCTTAGTTGACAAGGGCTTCCCTACAAGGGTTTTGGTAGGGTTCAACTTCACCAAAGGTTTCCTGTACGTACACCAGATTTAGTCAGCTTCATGAGAGAAAGGAAGAAATACCCTTTTCCTTTGCCTATTACCCTTTTCCTTTGCCTATTGTTGTTTTTCTATTTATTTATTTATTTATTTTTGACACTCCAGCCAAAGAGGCTAGAACCCATGAGAACACCCCTATACATAGGGAGAGGTTGCCCTCACACATGGGGAGATCAGAGCACCCGCACACATGGGAGAGGTCGATTACACATGGGGAGATGAAGGACCCCCATGTGAGGAGGTCATATACACACATGGGGAGAAAACACGTGCATAGGCAGGAAGAGGTCAATTGAAAATATTGGGGAGATGAAGCACCCGCATGTGAGGAGGTCATATACACACATGGGGAGAAAACACGTGCATAGGCAGGAAGAGTGCATACTTAAGCATCAATCCCTATGAATGCTAGGTGATATGTAGGGTTCCAATCAAATAATCACTGCCACTTTCTCCTTAATTATTGTTGTTTATTTTACTTACCTCGAAGACCGAGTGTAGGAGAATATTTGTGTTCCAACATCATAATCAACTATAATACATTGCCAATCGTAGTAGGGAATGAGTTGGGTAGGGTAAATGGCAATGATGGCACCAACACCTCCCGACGACTTAATGTTACCCACGCCCTGGATCGCCTTACTGATGACAGCATTAGATGATGCACTTGCAAAACATAGCACGACCTTTCCTTTCATTCCTGAATTAGGAACGATATCTTCGCAGTTGCTGCAAACAGTCCATTTCAGTAACTTTTAGGTGGCATCAAGATTTTTTCATTTTTATATAAATGTAATTTATTTTCAACTAATACAAAGTTTAAATGTTGTTTGTATATCTATTTCTTCAAAGTAAAAAATTTCTTCCCACTTGTATCTCCTCTATTTCTAATTTACACACACACACAGAGATCAACCGAAATGTGAACATAGTTTGATCAATCACAGTAAAAATTGTATGGTAAATACAAAAATAAGTAGATAATGAAATTCAGCGAGAAACTTTTATCATAGGTGGCCCCTTCCATGGATTAAAAAAAAGTTGTAGAGCATATTTTCCTTCAAAGCACTATATATACAGCAGATTCTCCATGGAGAAATCCCCACAATAAAGGAGATTTTTCTATAGCCCTATTGGAGCTCAGAGTCTTGACTGGTCAAGCAAGACAGTGGGTTCAGGGACAATTAGTGTTATCTATGTAGTCATGGGTGGGGCAATATGAAAGTTTAGGGTGCGAGATCTCTAAATTGGTCAACTTAATAAATCAACCCAAAAGTGTATAAAAATAAACAATATGCAGCAGAAATAAAATCACAAACACACACCACAAAGACACCAGATTTAGCGTGGAAAACCCTAACTGGATGAAAGACCATGAATCTAAACTGGATCAATAAGCAGGCAATATGAATCTCGCAATCACAAGAAATTCAGATTTCCTCCTCAAATATCCCCAACTTAAGGACTAAAGTTACCTCGTATCACTTCACGTTTCAACGACATCACACCGCTGATTGCAGTAGACTCAATCATGCGTTTGACTCCTCAAATCTTCTATGCAAGAAGACAATCTTCTAGAAGAAACTGGCTCTAGAGAACTTGTCAGCACAACTCCTTAAAAATCTCTAAAGAAGAATTATCTCAATAATAATCTCTAACTCAGAACTTTGACAGGCGAGGTCACACTTTAGAATAGCCCTTCAGTCCTTTAAATAGCCCTTAGGTCGTGCTTAAGGTTGTCTAACTTGATTATGATAAAAACTAGCAGTTTTGGCACAATTAGAACAAAGATTCTAATTTTCGTAGGACTCTTTGCACCTTGTCCACTGTAAGACCCCGACCCGAGAGACCTCGTTTAGAGTTGATTAAGTGGTGTTTTAGTTTTAAGTGTGTTTAGTGGTTTTGGATTAGTTGGGGATTAGAATAGCTTTTATGATAGCTTTGGGGAATTTGGAGAGCCTTTTGATGTGTGGGACCCTTTGGGGGTTCTTATTACGAATTGTGTGAGATTGGGGGTTTACCGATGATTTTCAAGAATCGTGTTTTAACCCATTGAACTTATTTTATTAATCCCTACAGTTTTCATGTTGACATCGTTTTCATTCGAGGACCTTAAACCTGATTTTTCACTAATTGAGGGCAAAATGGTCTTTTTACCCAAAATCTGGACACCGATTTCAATGTCACCAAAATGTGCAAAATATATACTTTTTGGAAACTAGAAATTTTGCCGATCAACTTTGTCTTCTTCGCCGAATTCGTTTGAAGCCCCGAGGACCATGTTTTGAGCCCGAGAAGTTCTTTAAGTCGTGGGCCCCACTCCCACTTACTATATATAGAAAGCTTCTTCTTCTTTTTCCCATTTCTGGCAAAAACCCTAGAGGAGAAGAGAAATCCCAGCCCTAAGGGTTTTCCCTTACCTTTTCTTGCTTCTTCATCTCCAATCACCCACTAAACTAGTGCTAATGGAGAATTAGTTGCTACAATCTTCTTCCTCATCTCAAGGCCTTCGTCTTGACACCAATTTTGAAGAAAACCGCCCACTTCAAGTCTTGCTTTGGACAACACTTTGCTTTTTGAAGAACTTCCTTGTAAGTGATTTTCCTAAAAATGTTATAATCTTGTTTGTTTAGCCCTAGGGTAGCCCTATTTCAATTATTGGAAGATTCCGTTTTGTTTTAATTGGATTTTGTTGATTTAGGGTTTGGTTTTGGGGGTTTGTGTATAGGTGTTTGATTTTGGCCTAAGAGGTGATTAGAGCTCAATTGAATTGCAATTGGACCCAAGGCAAGTGGATGAAATGATTCTCATGTGTTTTATCATGTTTTATGCAAAATCTTGATTTGTCTTCATTGATGGTTTTAATGAATTATTATGTTTGATGATTTAGTCTTATTGATTTTGAACGATGATTTGATGAGATAATGAGGCAAGGAGTAGCCCAATTAATTGTGAAGATATGTATGGAAGAAGGGGAAAGAAAGGAAATGGATAGGAGTTGGACAAGAGAAGGATTCAACTAAATGGGTTGAGGTTCGCTACAGGGCCGATCGATCGCCCATCAGGTCCGATCGATCGGACTGTAATTAACTGAGAGGGTTTGCAGGACCGATCGATCGCCCATCAGGTCCGATCGATCGGACTGTAAATAACTGAGAGGGTCTTCAGGACCGATCGATCGCCCTTCAGGTCCGATCGATCGGACTGAATAAAAATGAACTGTAAAATGAGAGAATTATGGGACTATTTTCCGGATTCACCCCAAGTCCATACTCAAGTCCAATTCAGCTCTATCCCTTATCTTCTTATTTGAAGACATTGAACCTATAATGATGCGTTCAAACCCATGAAAGATTGGGGTCTATTGTGAAGGGCTGTAGTGTGGAAGTATTGTTTGGAGGCCCAATGCTATTCAAGGATGGGTAAGGCATTATGTGAAGTCCGAAGGAAGGAAGAACCTCATCGTGGAAACTCCATGAGGTTTTCTAGATTGATCAATGTGTATAAGGACCCGGAATGTCCCTAACTCTTAAAGAGTACCAAAATTTCATCATAACTGACATACGGGACCCTATTCACACTGATTCAATTCTAGAAACTCCATTGTTAGCCTATAAAGGTGGGAAAACTATTTGTATTTGATTTTCAATTAAACTCCTATTTTGGGATTTCAAACCAACTTGATATGACTAGACTGTTACAAGAGTATTAAAAGTGATGTGTTTAGCTTTTGCTAACTTGTATATGGAGATTTGAGATGGATGTGTATTTGTGCCTATGGCACCCCGTTTCTTACTGTGCATATGATTTGATTTATCGTATTTGACCTATGAGTCGGCACCACTGAGCTTGGACGACCTCGTCGGTTTGATCCTCCGACTTGGGGTTCCTTCCCCTCCCGATAGCCAGCTGCAGTCTGGAATGTGCAGAGTTTTTACCCGGTTCGCTACCGTGGTCCCGCAGAGTATATATATATGTATATTATAATATTTATAGTTGTTCCTCCTCACCTCGTGTGACTGAGGACAATGATCTTGTTAGGGTATGCGCTCTCTTCACTTCGGTGAAGGGAGGATCTAGCTTGTGGGGTTGCCATCTTGACAGTTTCCAAATCCTTGTTACCTTACATGATTTATTGCATATGTACTTCTTTTGAAATGACACATTGTCTTTTATAAAGTTCATTGTTTATCCATAAGTTTTCTTAACTCTTGCATAGTATCATTGTTTTATTATCATTATATCTTTTCACCCACCTGCCAGACCGTCGTGTCTGATCCATTTATTTTGGTACTCAGGTCCCGAGCTTATTGCCTTTGAGGAGGAGCCAGAGGAGGCGGTCGGTGCACCGCAACGAGTGATTGAGTGGCAAGCTGATGATGTCATGTAGACATTCGGCCTTGCCTTGAGAACGATACACCTTGGGAACTTGATATCTTTGGTTTAGATTTCATTTGGTTGTACGGTCTTTGTTGACCGTTATTTTGGGAGTTTTAATTAACTGATACTTTGTAATTACACTTAACTTTACTTTTGGGGAAAACATGCTTGATCATTGCTCATCCTGATACCTTATCATTTAACCATAGATTTGTCTTGTTTATGAGATTGAATAGTATTCATATGATTTGCTACACGCTTCCGCAATCTTAAAAATATATTGGATATGGTTACATGTGAGGTGATGTGTACAGATAATCCTCACCGCGGAACCCTGTGGGAAATCACGTGCACGGATAAACATTCTTTTAATTCCGTGTGCGTTTTAGCCAAAGAGATGCACGTGGCGCGGCATCAACCCGACCTGTCACGACCTCCCGGACTCGGATCCTCTTCCCCTAGTTTCTCGGTCCGGGGTCGCGACAGGACTGGTATCAGAGCGGGACATGTTTCAGGCAATTAAAAGAAACTAGAAATCTTAAGTACGTGGCGAGGATCCGTTAGATAGAATCGTGTGAGCAATGTGTGACCACCCTGTACTTGGTTTATATGTGCTAACAAATTGTTTTGCAGCGTTATGCCACCTCGCAAAAGAACAGCAAACAGTAATCACATTGCCAGTAACAGTGAGAGTGCAGGGCTTAGTACAGAGGAACTTCAGGACAACAATATGCAGAACCAATTCCAACAGATGATGCAGGCTATGATAGACCAACAACGCCAGGCAAATGAAAATCAGGCTAGACTCCAAGCACAAGCTCATGAGACACAGACCAGATTGCAAGAACAGATGCTTAAGAAAGATGAGGATCATGCTAGGGAGATAGCTCGAATGCAGGCACAGTTGTTGGGGATATTAGAGAGGAGACCGGAACCAATCCCAGTTGCACCACCTGGTCCGGTAAACATTAGAGGGAATGATCCTAATGTGTTGTATGAGCGGTTTAGGAAGAGAGGACCGAAAGAATTTTTGGGGACTGAGGACCCAATGGCAGCAGATGATTGGCTTGAGCACACCGAAAACATATTCGAGATATTCATATGTACCGGTGTGGAACGTGTACAGCTTGCAGCCTCTATGTTTGTGGGTTTAGCAGATATTTGGTGGAAGACCGTCAGGGCAGAATATAGGGAAATGGCTGATGCAGAAGCTTGGGTTAACTTCAAGAGACAGTTTGGAGAGAAATACGTACCTGCACATGTCAAGAGACAAAAGGCAGCAGAATTTCAACAACTTGTGCAAGGGAACATGACAGTCCTCGAATACCTTACCAAATTCGAGAGATTGTCAAGGTATGCTCCAGAGCTGATAGACACTGTTGAGAAGAAGATAACCAAGTTCCTTGAGGGACTTCACCCGATTATTGAGAGGGATGCTACCGGGGTTGTACCACCCGTTACCTTTGAAGAAGCTGTCAAGAGAGCATACAAATTTGAGAACTTTCACAACAAGATTGTCAAGAACCAAGGAAAGGGTCAAGGCCAGCAGCAGAACAATCAACAAAGAAACAATCAGAACAAGAGGCCAAGACAAGAGCAAAATGTGCAAAATCCGGATGCTTGTATCCACTGTGGGAAACATCATGGGAATGCCCAATGTCGTACTATCACGGGAGCATGTTTTAGATGTGGTTCATTGGACCACCAAATGAGGGATTGCCCAAGGCCAGATAGACAAAACAGACAGCAACAAGGAGTACAGCGTCAGGCACCACCTCAGAATGCATTGGTAGTTCAGAATCAAGCAAGGCCACTACAACAACAGGCACCTCAGCCACAGTTTAGGCCACAACAACAACAGCAACAACCGGCCCGTCAGCAAGGGCAGATTCAAAATCAGAATCAGCGTCCTCAGAATCAGAATAGGAATGCACCACAAGGCAGGCAACAGCAAGGGCAGAACAGGCCACCACAAAGGGCACAACTCTATGCTGTCAATAGAGCTGATATGGAGGCTGAAGGCAATGTAGTGGAAGGTACACTTCTCGTTTGTGGTTTTGATGCTAAGGTTTTGTTTGACCCTGGCTCTACTCACTCATTCCTATCTCCAAAATTTGCTATGTTGATTGATATGCATGCTAGTGAGCTGAGTTTCATTTTGACTGTGACTACCCCTTTAGGTAAGGAAGTTGTTTGTAGAACTTTTTACCCTAGTTGTCCAGTCATGATAGGAGAAGTAGTATTACCGGCAGATCTCATTTTGTTGGAGATGCAGGATTTTGATGTCATCCTAGGGATGGATTGGTTAGCAGGATACCATGCTACTATGGATTGTTTCCATAAGACCCTAACTTTTAAGTTAGAGGAGACCCAAGAAGGGGTGTTGTTTCAGGGAGAAAGGAGTAATTCTGGTGCAGGATTTATTTCAGCGTTGAAGGCTGATAGACTTCTAAAAAGTGGTTGTGAGGGTTATTTGGCGTTTATCACGGAGGATAAACGGTCCCAAGGGGTGGAGGAGATCCCAATTATTTGTGAATTTCCGGATGTTTTCCCGGAGGAGATACCAGGATTGCCACCCATTAGAGAGATAGACTTCACTATTGAGTTGTTACCGGGGACTGCTCCGATATCTATCGCACCTTACAGAATGGCCCCGGCAGAATTGGGAGAGTTGAAGATGCAATTGCAAGAACTCTTGAACAAAGGTTTTGTGAGACCTAGTGTGTCAACGTGGGGAGCACCAGTTTTGTTTGTAAAGAAGAAGGATGGTTCCATGAGAATGTGTATTGACTATAGAAGATTGAACCAAGTGACCATCAAAAACAAATATCCATTGCCAAGGATAGATGAATTGTTTGATCAGTTGCAAGGAGCTGCTTACTTTTCGAAGATTGATTTGAGGTCAGGCTACCATCAATTGAGAGTTAGAGACTCAGATGTACCAAAAACAGCCTTTCGGACAAGATATGGACACTATGAATTTCTAGTGATGCCATTTGGTTTGACTAATGCACCGGCAGTTTTCACGGCGTTGATGAACAAAATATTTGCGGAGTATTTGGATCAGTTTACAGTGGTGTTTATTGATGATATTTTGGTGTATTCCAAGACCAAAGGAGAGCATGAAGAACACTTGAGGATAGCACTCCAGCTATTGAGGGAGAATCAGTTGTTTGCAAAGCTTAGTAAGTGTGAATTTTGGTTGGACCAAGTCACATTTTTGGGTCATATCATATCTAAGGAAGGATTATCAGTGGACCCGTCCAAGATTGAGGCAGTCATGAATTGGGATAGACCGAAGAATGCATCAGAAATCAGGAGTTTTCTTGGATTGGCAGGGTATTATCGGAGGTTTGTGCAAGGATTTTCGTCGATTGCGTCACCTTTGACGAAGTTGACAAGGAAGAATGCACCATATGTTTGGACAGACAAGTGTGAAGCTAGTTTCCAAGAGCTGAAGAAGAGATTGACTACAGCTCCAGTCCTTACTTTGCCATCTGGGAGCGGCGGTTTTACTATTTTACCGATGCTTCCAATGTTGGGCTTGGATGCGTGCTAATGCAAGGTGGGAAGGTAGTTGCATATGGGTCACGGCAGTTGAAGGATCATGAGAAGAACTATGCAACACATGATCTCGAGTTAGCTGCAATTGTTTTAGCTTTGAAGATGTGGAGACACTACCTCTATGGAGAGAAGTTTGAGGTTCACTCCGATCACCGTAGTCTACAATACTTGTTTTCTCAGAAGGAGTTGAACATGAGGCAGAGGAGATGGATGGAATATATTAAAGACTATGATTTTCCAATCAAGTATCACCCGGGAAAAGCGAATGTAGTTGCAGATGCCTTGAGTAGAAAGTCAGTGAGCATGGCAAGTCTTCGGGGGACTTATGTGGTACAGCAGTTAGAAGAGTTGGGTGTAGATTTTCAGCCACTAAGAGAAGGTGTCATGTTAGCAAACATGTCAGTGTCAGAGCCTTCTTTCATTCAGAAGATCAAAGAGAGTCAGTTACAAGACCCAGAGTTGGCTAAGATTTCTGAGCACTTAGCAGATCGTCCGGATTTTCGTGTTGTAGATGGAGTTTTGTATTATCGAGACCGTCTTTGTGTGCCTAACTTGGAGGACTTAAGGAATGATATCATGTCCGAGGCCCATGATACCAAGTATTCCATACACCCGGGCAGTACGAAGATGTACCAGAATTTGAAGGGCAGATTTTGGTGGAATAACATGAAGAGAGAGATAGCAGCTTTCGTCTCTCGTTGTATGACATGTCAGTTGATCAAGGCAGAACACCAGAAGCCTCCAGGGTTACTACGACCATTAGAGATTCCGGAATGGAAATGGGAGCATATTACCATGGACTTCATATCGGGTTTACCGAAGACTAGTAAGGGAAATGATGCTATTTGGGTCATAGTGGACCGTCTCACCAAGTCAGCTCATTTCCTACCGATGAAGACTGGGAAGAAAATGCATATGTTACCTTTGGCTCAGTTGTTTGTCACAGAAATTGTCAGTCGTCATGGACAGCCAGTTTCCATCACATCCGACAGAGACAGCAGATTTGTCTCAAGATTTTGGAAGACATTGCATGAGTCTATGGGTACGAAGTTACAGTTCAGCACAGCCTATCACCCACAGACCGATGGTCAGTCAGAAAGGACAATTCAGACGCTTGAGGATATGCTTCGAGCTTGTGTACTAGATTTCAAGACTCAATGGGATGAAGCCTTACCGTTGTGTGAGTTCGCTTACAACAACAGTTTCCACTCGAGTATCGGTATGGCACCTTTTGAGGCCTTGTATGGCAGAAGGTGTAGGACACCTGTTTGTTGGGAAGAAGTTGGTACTCGCAGTTTCCATGGACCGACCATTGTTAGTGAGACAAGTGACAAGGTCAAGTTGATCCAAGAACGTCTGAAAGTGGCTCAGAGTAGACAGAAGAGTTATGCAGATTCTCACAGAAGGGATTTACAGTTCAAAGAAGGAGATAAGGTTTTCTTGAAAGTGTCACCTACTCGTGGGACTTTGAGGTTTGGACAGAAGGGCAAACTGTCTAGGAGGTACATTGGACCGTATGACATTGTGAGTAGGATTGGTGATGTGGCTTACAGGTTAGCCTTACCACCCGAACTTTCCGGCGTACACAATGTTTTCCATGTGTCTATGTTGAAGAAGTACGTTCCCGACAGGCTACACATACTCCGTTATGAGCCGTTGGAAATCCGAGAAGATGCTACCTATATTGAGAAGCCTAAGCAGATCATCGACACCAAAGAGCAAGAATTGAGAACTCGGACTATTCAGTGGGTCAAGGTACTTTGGGAGAATCATGGACCGGAAGAAGCAACTTGGGAATTACGGGATCAAGTTCAGAAGAAGTACCCACATCTTCTACCGGAGGTGAGTTTTAATTTCCATTTGGAGGACCAAATGTCCTAAGGGGTGGAGGATGTAAGACCCCGACCCGAGAGACCTCGTTTAGAGTTGATTAAGTGGTGTTTTAGTTTTAAGTGTGTTTAGTGGTTTTGGATTAGTTGGGGATTAGAATAGCTTTTATGATAGCTTTGGGGAATTTGGAGAGCCTTTTGATGTGTGGGACCCTTTGGGGGTTCTTATTACGAATTGTGTGAGATTGGGGTTTACCGATGATTTTCAAGAATCGTGTTTTAAACCATTGAACTTATTTTATTAATCCCTACAGTTTTCATGTTGACATCGTTTTCATTCGAGGACCTTAAACCTGATTTTTTCACTAATTGAGGGCAAAATGGTCTTTTTACCCAAAATCTGGACACCGATTTCAATGTCACCAAAATGTGCAAAATATATACTTTTTGGAAACTAGAAATTTTGCCGATCAACTTTGTCTTCTTCGCCGAATTCGTTTGAAGCCCCGAGAACCATGTTTTGAGCCCGAGAAGTTCTTTAAGTCGTGGGCCCCACTCCCACTTACTATATATAGAAAGCTTCTTCTTCTTTTTCCCATTTCTGGCAAAAACCCTAGAGGAGAAGAGAAATCCCAGCCCTAAGGGTTTTCCCTTACCTTTTCTTGCTTCTTCATCTCCAATCACCCACTAAACTAGTGCTAATGGAGAATTAGTTGCTACAATCTTCTTCCTCATCTCAAGGCCTTCGTCTTGACACCAATTTTGAAGAAAACCGCCCACTTCAAGTCTTGCTTTGGACAACACTTTGCTTTTTGAAGAACTTCCTTGTAAGTGATTTTCCTAAAAATGTTATAATCTTGTTTGTTTAGCCCTAGGGTAGCCCTATTTCAATTATTGGAAGATTCCGTTTTGTTTTAATTGGATTTTGTTGATTTAGGGTTTGGTTTTGGGGGTTTTGTGTATAGGTGTTTGATTTTGGCCTAAGAGGTGATTAGAGCTCAATTGAATTGCAATTGGACCCAAGGCAAGTGGATGAAATGATTCTCATGTGTTTTATCATGTTTTATGCAAAATCTTGATTTGTCTTCATTGATGGTTTTAATGAATTATTATGTTTGATGATTTAGTCTTATTGATTTTGAACAATGATTTGATGAGATAATGAGGCAAGGAGTAGCCCAATTAATTGTGAAGATATGTATGGAAGAAGGGGAAAGAAAGGAAATGGATAGGAGTTGGACAAGAGAAGGATTCAACCAAATGGGTTGAGGTTCGCTACAGGGCCGATCGATCGCCCATCAGGTCCGATCGATCGGACTGTAATTAACTGAGAGGGTTTGCAGGACCGATCGATCGCCCATCAGGTCCGATCGATCGGACTGTAAATAACTGAGAGGGTCTTCAGGACCGATCGATCGCCCTTCAGGTCCGATCGATCGGACTGAATAAAAATGAACTGTAAAATGAGAGAATTATGGGACTATTTTCCGGATTCACCCCAAGTCCATACTCAAGTCCAATTCAGCTCTATCCCTTATCTTCTTATTTGAAGACATTGAACCTATAATGATGCGTTCAAACCCATGAAAGATTGGGGTCTATTGTGAAGGGCTGTAGTGTGGAAGTATTGTTTGGAGGCCCAATGCTATTCAAGGATGGGTAAGGCATTATGTGAAGTCCGAAGGAAGGAAGAACCTCATCGTGGAAACTCCATGAGGTTTTCTAGATTGATCAATGTGTATAAGGACCCGGAATGTCCCTAACTCTTAAAGAGTACCAAAATTTCATCATAACTGACATACGGGACCCTATTCACACTGATTCAATTCTAGAAACTCCATTGTTAGCCTATAAAGGTGGGAAAACTATTTGTATTTGATTTTCAACTAAACTCCTATTTTGGGATTTCAAACCAACTTGATATGACTAGACTGTTACAAGAGTATTAAAAGTGATGTGTTTAGCTTTTGCTAACTTGTATATGGAGATTTGAGATGGATGTGTATTTGTGCCTATGGCACCCCGTTTCTTACTGTGCATATGATTTGATTTATCGTATTTGACCTATGAGTCGGCACCACTGAGCTTGGACGACCTCGTCGGTTTGATCCTCCGACTTGGGGTTCCTTCCCCTCCCGATAGCCAGCTGCAGTCTGGAATGTGCAGAGTTTTTACCCGGTTCGCTACCGTGGTCCCGCAGAGTATATATATATGTATATTATAATATTTATAGTTGTTCCTCCTCACCTCGTGTGACTGAGGACAATGATCTTGTTAGGGTATGCGCTCTCTTCACTTCGGTGAAGGGAGGATCTAGCTTGTGGGGTTGCCATCTTGACAGTTTCCAAATCCTTGTTACCTTACATGATTTATTGCATATGTACTTCTTTTGAAATGACACATTGTCTTTTATAAAGTTCATTGTTTATCCATAAGTTTTCTTAACTCTTGCATAGTATCATTGTTTTATTATCGTTATATCTTTTCACCCACATGCCAGACCGTCGTGTCTGATCCATTTATTTTGGTACTCAGGTCCCGAGCTTATTGCCTTTGAGGAGGAGCCAGAGGAGGCGGTCGGTACACCGCAACGAGTGATTGAGTGGCAAGCTGATGATGTCATGTAGACATTCGGCCTTGCCTTGAGAACGATACACCTTGGGAACTTGATATCTTTGGTTTAGATTTCATTTGGTTGTACGGTCTTTGTTGACCGTTATTTGGGAGTTTTAATTAACTGATACTTTGTAATTACACTTAACTTTACTTTTGGGGAAAACATGCTTGATCATTGCTCATCCTGATACCTTATCATTTAACCATAGATTTGTCTTGTTTATGAGATTGAATAGTATTCATATGATTTGCTACACGCTTCCGCAATCTTAAAAATATATTGGATATGGTTACATGTGAGGTGATGTGTACAGATAATCCTCACCGCGGAACCCTGTGGGAAATCACGTGCACGGATAAACATTCTTTTAATTCCGTGTGCGTTTTAGCCAAAGAGATGCACGTGGCGCGGCATCAACCCGACCTGTCACGACCTCCCGGACTCGGATCCTCTTCCCCTAGTTTCTCGGTCCGGGGTCGCGACATCCACTCGAGCGGATAAGGCTCTATCTCATGTTTGCTCAAGCGAAGATTTTGGCGCTCGAGCGGATAAGCCTCTGTCTCATGTTTGCTCGAGCGAAGACTTTGGCGCTCGAGCGGACTCCATGCTGGATGATCCGGAAATTCAGCACTCTTTACTTCCAGCTTTCTTCTTCTAATGCTTTCAAATCTTTATCTTAGAGTCATTTCCATCTTTTATCTTTAGAGTCCTTTTCTAAATAAAGAATACAACTCAAAGACCTCTAAAGTTTTGTCCAACACATAAATTAGCCAATACTAAAAAACCTAACACAATAGACAATAGTCAAACCAAAATCCTGAAAAATGCCCTTTTACTTTTCGTCCATTTCACTCAAGTCAGACGGGCCTAACACAGAAAAAGACCATGACACCAAAATAAATGAAACAATGTCACTCAATCCACTCAAATTTAGTTTATCTTCTGTCTAAAGTTTATAAAGGGAGAAGAAAATAATAATCTCTCACCAGGTCAGAGTATCAGTAAAATCCCCAGGACATCCCAAGTCTCTGAATCCGGTCTCCTTGTGTCCAGTAAATGTGGATTGACCCTACAAGAAAAAAAAAGCACTGTTTTTGGATGCCCATAATGTTTTAAAAGTAGAAGATTTCGGAACATTCCCTTTGCCCTCATCACACGCATGAACATCAAATCAACCCTCAAGATCAAGGTTCAAGACCCTATGATTCCGATCATCGATCAATAGGGACTAGTTTATGAAAGAAATGAAACCCGGTGATCATATATGCCATCTTCTTCATGCTCAACTTGCAAAGGCAAGCTGATTCATACAGCTGCCTAGAGCATCCTTGCTTAGTACCCTGTTTTGTGCCCTGTGTTTACTCTCATTGTATCTTTGCATCTTTTGTTTTGCTTGGTGCCTTTTTGTTGGGGGATTGTATTTATCATAAGCATGAATGTTGGATATAGCTTTCAAAAATGAATCAGTTACCATAATAGTCCGATTGTTCCCAAGCATGATAGGAGAGGGGAAAGATCGATCCATGGTGCTAGCGGCAACTGATATGATCCATGGTACAATATGGACTACTGTATGTACACGTGGGCCGTCGTTTCCGGCTGAACAAACAACGGTAATCCCTTTGGCCACAGCTTGAAGCAACGTAATGTCGATTATTGAAACCATATAAGGCGAGTCCAGTCCACCAAGTGACAGAGACAACACATCCACACCATCATGTATAGCTTCATCCACGGCTTTGAGTACATCAACATTGGTGCAAGAACCAGCTATTCCAGGAAGATTCCAACAGGCCTTGTACACGGCTAATCGGGCTCGCGGTGCACCCCCTCTGGCAGCCCCTAGCGTAAGCCCTTTGAAGCTAACATCATGCACCAAGGAACCAACTGCTGTGGAGGCAGTGTGGGTGCCATGTCCGACTGCATCTCTAGGGGAGAAGTACTCCATGGCTACTGTGGTGTTTATTGCACCCTCTGCTACCCCTTTGTTGTACCAACGGGCTCCGATGAGTTTCCTATTACAGTGTGATGAATTGAATTGATCCCCACCCATGCATGCACCTTTCCATCTGGAAGGGATTGGTCCTAATCCTTGGTCACTGAAGCTTTTAGATTCTGGCCAGATACCTTTTCATCACATACACACACGTGTATATTATAATCCATGAACTAATTATATAAAGTTATTAATAATTGACATGAGCTGAAAAAAAGAACAAATTCTCACTCACCTGTTCATGTGTACAGAGAGACATAAATGAATCCCAAAACACCGCTACCAAATTTACCACTAAATAGGAGCACGTCATGCATGGCTGGCCCATTGCCTTTCCTAACAAAAAGTCTCCACCGCCCGATTCTGAGACCGGGCGGTGGCACGGTCCCCCATGGGGGGGCGGTGTAGCACGGCTGCTTTCCTAATACATAGGCAAAGTATTTGCCATATAGTAACTTTTCTGAGTTTCCCCTAGTTCATCAATTATATTCAGTTGTGAATTCTGGATCCATTTGCAAAAACAGAAAATTTTTTTTGCCTTTGAGCAAAAATAAAAGGGGATTGATATTGGCACTCCTTTTACCCCCCTTTTTTGATGCAGGCACTCCCTTCTTTTTGGGAGTTCTAAATCAAAGATGGGGGTGGGGGGAGGGAGTGCCAATATCAATGGCCAAATAAAAAATAAAAACTGCTTGTTCTCCAAATGGGTCAACTCAATTTGAGCTCTATGGTCCATGTTGAACTCAGATCCCAAATCGCTAACTCATGGTGAAAAAGATAGTTAACTATTGGTTTCTGAGGTTGTTTCTCAAGTGAGAAACCGGGTTTGGTGGCCATTTTAAAAGAGAGAATCTAGAGAGGTAAAGAGAAGAGGGAGATAGAGAGAGAAATGATTTTATAGATATACAGAATGGGAGAGGGAATGCGACATTCCCATAATGATGCTAAAGAACGTATGCTTGATTAATAATTTATATTTTGCATTCCATTTTGTTGGTTTTCTAACTTTTTTTTTTGGTATTTTCATTTTTTCAGTTTTATTTTTAATACTTTTCACATGAATTTATATGAAAAGTTAATTATTTTGGAAATAGCCATATGATGTGTTTATATATATACATATATAATTTGTGAATAGTATGATTTTGATTTATGTGTTAATGTTGGATTTATGTCTTGTATTCCAGTTTACCAAAGTGGTTCATTGGGTTGGCCACTGACCGGGTTCAGGGTCAAGGGTGATTTGGTCATTGTACCGGGGCTTTCTTACGGCTAAAAAAGCGGGGATTATATATACATGTAATCTGTAATTTCAGACTCTGATCGAGAGTCAAGATGTGAGTCATTGCTATCTTGCCGTGGACGTTGGCGGTGTTGCCGAACCACGTAAAATTATTGTCTCACACTTGTGATGCATGATTTTTCGATTGCAGGTTTCGCGCTTCTGCACGAACACGAGCAACAGTTGTTTGAAATATGCATTATGCTCCAAAAATTCATTAATATTTGGGCAGGCAACAAGGTTAATAAACGAGAGAGAGAGAGAGAGAGAGAGAGAGAGAGAGAGAGAGAGAGAGATACCGGAATCAATGACTCCAACGATAATTCCATCACCCATGTTGCTCTCAGGATAGGGATTATTAGTTGCATGAGAAAAGGAGAGGCCAAGATAATCCCAACTTCGGGTGGTGTGTAGCTTGTGAACCATTTTAGGTACGACATCTACCACGCCAGGCATTTCTGCAAAATTAAAATGTTTCAACAATAGATCCCTAAAATCAACTTCAAGTTAATCATCTAATTACCTTTTTGTTTCCAGATCGAAACAATGACCTAGCTATGATCTAAATATGAAATTGCTTCTCTTTTTTCTGTTTCTAGTAAAGGAATTTTTTACTAAGCAAGAAGCTATAAACACAATATGGAGGATTACGGATCACAATTGCTTATATATCAAACTTCAACTCAATTGCATATCAAACTTCAATTAATTTTATCTATTCTACCAAAGCAAGTTAGCCTTTTTTAATTAAAAAAGGCTAGGGGTGGACTGGTACTTGGGTGTACCAAATTCTTTTGCACCAATAACACTGCTTAGTTCTATTTTTTGCCATATGTAATTAAGTTCTAGGTAATAGGAGTTATTGAGTTACCATCACCATCATCATATCATCATAAAAGCATAGTCTCGACTATACTGGATCAACTATACAAATTTTGTTTCGGGCCCTATTCCAATCTATTCTTGGTCAACTCCTCAGATATTTCACATTTTTAGCTCTATCCTCACTATTTTCGTCCATGTCCTATTTGGCATATCTTTTCCTCTTTAGGGGCTATCATTGTTGGGTGCATGCCATATAGAAGTGTTTAATTAGGGTTTTAAACGGGTCGGTTCCGGTCCGGGTCCAGGGTGGAACCGGAACCGGAACCGGAACCGTTAAGAATAATGGGAACCAAAACCGGAACCGGAACCGTTTGTGAGGCGGGTCTGGTTCCGGTTCCGGGTCTAGACTAATACCTGTATTTTTCTTTAAAAAAATTATGTTTTTTTTCACATTTCAATTGGATCACGTACCTACAAACACTAATGTGACATTTTGTCTATCAATAACAGACACTTTTAACCAAAAACTCAGAAATCACATCCAAACAGGCAATGAGATGTAGAAAAGTAGAAAACCATAATGTAGAAAAGTAGAAAAGTAAAAAGGGTTCTGTTCTCACGTAATAAAGTTACCTTATGTTAGTATATATTAGGTCGGGTCCCGGGTCCACGGGTCTGAGCCACTGTGGATCCTGAACCGGAACCGTTTAGGTATTGGTTCCAAAAAAAGGATCCGGAACCGGAACCATTTTCTTATCGGGACCAAAATAAGGACCCAGACCCGGATCCTAACGGGTCGGAACCTTCGGGTAATCGGAGAATCGGGTACCCATTTACAACCCTATGTTTAATCCATCTCTATCATGCATATCTTTTTTTTATTTATCATCTATTGAAGTTACTCATAAATGCCTTCGAATATGCATATCTTTGTTCTCTTTTGCTTAGCTAATAGTATGAAGTACATGCTCGAAGACACCAATGTCATCAATGATGTTGCATATGTATATAGGTTTTAGATTTCTAAAATAGATTTGGGTATCCTAAAGGTCTCTTTCTCTTGACATGTGCCACACAAGCTCAAGTTCAAACTCTGGTTTGAGTACCCCTTTCAGCAATTTAGTTCCAAGTTCGTTCACAATTTGGGCAAATCCCCAAAGGTAAAACCTTCTTCATTGAAACTACTTTCCAAGACCCCTGAGGTGATTCGGGGCTCGCTCAAACCTGTAAAATTCCATTATGTTTTTCAAATGGCCTCTTCAACTTTTTGAATTGTTGAAAGCAGTTTTAATTGGACAACGCTAACCACAACAGAAAAAAAAAAATTATGGCTCTCTGTCCACTCAACCACACATAAGCCACTGTGTGGGGAGATTTCCGGAACACAGGATTAAGCTAATCCCAGCCATCAGATGAGACTAAGCACTCTCACGTGCCATCCGCGTGCCATCCACATGGCACCAAACTCACCTCGGCTAGCAGGGCAGAGGCCTCGGCCGAAGTCAAGCAGCTCCGGGCCGCTAGCGCCGAGCTCGGCTACCCCATGTGCCTATCTCGGCTGAGAACTCCACCCCGGCTGAAGGAGTCCGGACGAAAGCCGAGGCACGAACGAACTTCCACTCGCACCCCTCATCCTCCACGTCCTCAGGCACGTGGAGGAATAGGGGGGCGAGCCAGTAACACAAGTGCGACATCCAGCCGTTCGCTATCTTCGCCAGATCACTGACATGGCGGCATCCAGTGGCTGAAGCCACATCAGGGCAAGGCCCGAGGGCAGACCCGATGATGCTCCTACCGCCAAAAGCGCCCAACACGATCTGGCCCAGCAAGACGCGCATTTAATGCAATGTGGGCTGATCCGACTGGCATTAAATGCAGGGTGGGCTGGATTGGACCGCATTTATTACTTTGTGGGCTTATCATGACTCACAGTCAAATCATGGGACCCGCACCAAGGTGTCCTCCAAAAATACAAGCCAAGCCTCTATAAATACAATTCCATACCACATGCAAGGTACGCACAATATAACTCATAGAGCTGTTACTCTGCCTCTCTTCTTCCTCTCCTTCCATTGTTCCAGTTCATTCACTGACTTTGGCATCGGAGAGCCTTGCGCCGCCCAGGCCAGGGTCCTCTGACCGTGTGTTCTTCTCTTTCAGGCTTTCGGACGGTACCCAGTCATCACCATTGTCGGATAAGTCCTCTAAGGCTCCCCAGTTATTGTGGGTCATTATTTTCTGCACCTACAATTGGCGCCGTCTGTGGGAAAGTAATATCCCAACCTTTCCAACCTTCTCAACCTCAATCTCTCAGAAGCCATGCCTCCGAAAGCAAGGAAAGGCGGAGAATCCTCGAGAGCAGTGCTCGAGCTGCCACCACCGTCGACGGACGTCCCTCCTCAAGGGCGTTCCCGAACGGTACATGGCACGTCAGCAGGCGAGGGCCGCTTAGGCTCGCGGCTTTTTGTCGAGGTCCCCCTCCAAGAAGGACTCGAGACCTCGTTCTCAGCAGATAAAGTTACGCCACCCCGACGCGACGAGCGTCGGCATGAGCGTTCCCGCAAAGGTAAGGCCGTTGCCGTGGAAGAGGCGCGTCGAGTTCAACCTCCTGCCGCTGGAGGAGACGTCGCAGCTCAAAATGCTCTTCTCCAGAAGCAGGAGCGGCTGATCCGCGAGCTCCAGCAGCAGCTGAGAGCAGCGCAGACTGCCTCGTTGAGGCAAGTCTCTGATCCTCAAGGAAAGAAGAAGGACGCCCCCAGCAGGGCAGCCCGGCCTCCTCGCGAAGATCTCAGAAACCATCTGGACCACAAGCGGAGCCAGATCCATGGCGAAAGCTCTAGCAACAGCCGAAGTCATCATAGCCGCGATGGCCGAACCCACAACCATCACAGCCCGAGCCGCTCCAAGCGAAAGTCAAGAGCCCAGACTCCGGAAAAGGACGACGAGCAAGAGCGATTCGACAAGCGCGTCAGCTGGCTCTTCAGCGCAACCTGGACGTGCGGGACCAGAAGCAGATCTGTGGCCACGCTGATCTCGGGGCCTCGCCCTTCACGAGGGATATCGGCCGCACCCCCTTGCCCAGGAGATTCTCCGTCCCGCGGTTCGTCCCCTACGACGGACTGTCCGACCCATCCGCTCACCTCCGTCACTTTTCCCAGAAGATGTCCATCTGGGGAAACGAGGGTCACCTTAACTGCAAAATCTTCTCCTCCAGTTTGGGAGACCTCCCTCTGAAGTGGTTCTGCGCCCTCCCGGAGGAGTCGATATCGAGCTGGAAGGAGCTCCAGCTCTCCTTTCTGAAGAAGTTCCAAGCTTACAGCGCCGTCCCCAAGAGAGAAGGCGACCTTCTCGCCCTGAGAATGAAGCAGGGTGAGACCCTCGCCAAGTTCGCCCGACGATTCTGGGCGGTTTACAGCCAGATCGAGGGCACTAGGGAAGAGATAGCAATCTACGCCTTCCAACATGCCCTGATCCTCGGCCACGACCTCCGGAAGGACTTGGTCGGAGACCCTCCAGAGTCCATGCCGGAGCTAAAGGCCCGGATAAAGCACTTCGTCGCCCGGGAGGAAGATGAAACCCAGGCCCGAGGAGAGGACGAAAGGCCAGAGCCCGAGCACAAGAGCAACCAGCCTCGGCAGAGAGGCGGGGAACCCTTCCAGAAACAGGAGCCCAAGCAGGCTTGGGTCGCCAGTTCGGCGATGCCCACACCATCCAGGTCTGGGGGCACCAGGAGGCCAAGGCCTCACGCCAGCGCCTATCAAGGCGTCGACGTCGTCTTCAGGGAGCCGATACACCAGATCATGAACAAAATAAAGGGGAAACCGTTCTTCGAGTGGCCTCAGCCCTTGAAAAATGAGCCCACCAATGGCAGTCGAAGTAAGCTCTACTGCTCCTACCACAAAGGTAAAGGACACAAGACCGAGGAGTGCAACTCTCTGAAGTGGTACCTGGAGAGACTCGCCGGCGAAGGCCACCTTCCAGAGTTCGTCAAGACAGAAGATGCCGGCGGCAGCAGGGGCCGAGTTCACCAGAGCACGGCTCGGGACCCAGACAGTGAGGATTCCGAAAAGATCATTAACGTGATCCACCTGGCATCCTCAGTTCCCTCTCCCTCGTCTCGCGGAAGCTCGCATCGCACGGGAAGAAGGTGATGGAAGCCGAGCTCGGGCTGGCACCCAAAAAAGCTCGCTACGGCCGACCTGCGATCTCTTCTCAGATAAAGATCTCGGGGGAATCCAGCTCCCCTACAACGATTGAGGACATGGCCGAGGCCAGGCTGAGCTCGGCAGACCCAGACAGGTTCCCCCTGATCGGCGCCACCACTGGCCACGACCGGATGAGCTTCCTTGACGCCTACAGAGGCTGTCGCCGAGTCCCACTTCACGAGCCTGACGAGGGTAACATCATTCACAACCCCCCGCGGCGCTAACTGCTACAAGGAGATGCCCTTCGGGCTAAAGAACGCGGGGGCAACCTGTCGGCGCCTCGTGACGGGGATGTTCCAGGCTCAGCTCGGCCTAACGGCAGAGATGTACATCGACGACATGGTCGCCGAATCAGTGTATTCCAGCGACCACCTGGCGGATCTCGGCCAAGTCTTCGATATCCTTCGGGCATGCAAGCTCAAGCTAAATGTTTCCATGTGCGCCTTCGGCATAGCACCTGGGCCGATCCAGACCAGATCACCGCGATCTAGGGCATTCAGAGCCCCTCCACCACAAAAGAAGTCCAGAAGCTCACGGAAACGGCTGCAGCACTCAAATCACTTTATTGGCCGGCCCCGAACTGCGATCAAAGCCCAGATTCTGGCGGACTTCAACATCGTCTCGCCCAATTCGGCCCCGACCCAGCCTGCCACGGCACTGACAGGCACAGGGCACGAGCCAGAAGTAACTGAGACCGAACAGTCTCCCACCTCGGCAACACCTCTCCGGCCTGCGGGATGGAAGCGGTCATTCCTTTAGAGATCGGCCTTCTCGCCCTGAGGACAGAGCTGACCGACCAAGGCCGAAATAAGACAAACCTGGCAATGGAGCTGGAGCTGGCGGACAAGCGCCAAGGAGCAATAGCCCTGCGTCTGACCGACTATCGACAGCGTTTAGCCGGGGCGTACAATCAAAATGTCAAGGAAAGGAAATTCTCCCTGGGAGAGCCGGTTCTCGAGAGGACCCTACTCGCTGACACAACCAAACAAGGGGAAAGCTGGCCCCGAACTGGCACGGCCCGTTCAGGGGGGTCTCATAAGCAAGGAAATCAGCCTACAAGCTCGAAGACAGAGGGCAAGCCACTGCCGAGACCGTGGAATGCATCCCGCCTGAAGAAATTCTATTTCTAAAAAGATGTAGCGAGTCTCAGAATCAAGGAAAGTACCTTTTGCCCTGTCGTCAATCTGTGTCATCTCCCCTTACATGACTTTGACAGCTCCGGGTCTACCGCCCTGGAAAAGGCCTCGAGTCCAGACTCGGTTGTTTCCTAAAGCTCCGGGTCTACCGCCCTGGAAAAGGCCTCGAGTCCAGACTCGGTCGTTTCCTAAAGCTCCGGGTCTACCGCCCTGGAAAAGACCTCGAGTCCAGACTCGGTCGTTTCCTAAAGCTCCGGGTCTACCGCCCTGGAAAAGGCCTCGAGTCCAGACTCGGTCGTTTCCTAAAGCTCCGGGTCTACCGCCCTGGAAAAGGCCTCGAGTCCAGACTCGGTCGTTTCCTAAAGCTCCGGGTCTACCGCCCTGGAAAAGGCCTCGAGTCCAGACTCGGTCGTTTCCTAAAGCTCCGGGCCCTGGGCCCTGGAAAAGGCTCCGAGCTCCGACGCTCAGTCGTTTCCTAAATTCTTGGTTCATACACCCCTAAAGATCGCACAGCCGAGGCCTCCGAGACTCTGAACTCAAACCGCCGAGATCACGCCGAACTCACTTCGGCCCAAGCTCCCCATTTCGGCCAAGGTCAGCTTTCGAAAGAAGAGCGGTGCGAGCATTGAAATACAAAGACGCAAGTGTACACGGATTGAGTGAACACAAAACTCGTCCTTTTTCATTCATTGTAATTGCTTCATTACATGGATTACAAACATGAAACAAAATACACAGAGGAAAGGCTCGTGGCCCTCTGAAGACCCAAAGGAAAGTAGGCTTTGAGACTATTCTTCACCGACACCACCCGCCGACCGGAAACCTTCGGCGGAAAGGCTTGTTGCATCCTGCCCCGAGGTCTTGATATCCCACAAGAAGGAGGATCTGCGGCATGATTCAGAACCGCCCTCTGGGACGAAACAGGACCCCCAGGCGTCCGGTGCCAAGAGCTCTGCAATACGCTTTGGCTGGACAGACCAAAGTTTGCAAACAAGAGCCCCCTCCTAGGGCGTTTCCAGTCCTGCCCTCCGCTCAGAACCTTGTGGAATGACAACAAGGCCGCCAAGCGCAGGGGGCGCCACCGACCCATAGCTGCAAAGATTCCCATGCAACCGCACCAGGGAAGGCTGGCCGTAGACCCGCGTTCAGAGAGCGCGTAGCCTACGAGGACCATCTTCAGAGAGCGCGCAGACTGCGACAGGCCTTCCCCCTCGGAGGAAGCCGTCACCTGGCACAGGAGTTCCATCTGGGTCAAAAGCCCATAAAGATCCATCAAACATGGCTGCCAGGTTGTTTGGATATCCTAGTTCTCTCGTCCCTTCCATGGCAAGCTTACCACTCCTATTTATAGGAAGAACGGGGGGGGCCTAATCTTCAAAGGAAATTATGAGGTGAGGTCTCTCACGCCTTGCGTGGCGTGCTAGACTTCCCCCATACTGACCAGCGGCTCCGATGATACCACGTGGGGCCATCCCCTCGTTCCCCTCAACGGTCACATCACCATGCTTACTGCTGTTCAAGATCACCCCAGATACGGAGTATCAGCGCGAATACCGGAAAAGATCGCCCAAGATACGGAGTATCATCGCAAACACCCAAGAAGATCGCTCGGCACTCAATTCTAACGTCCCATCACAGAAAGCACCATACCGAACTCAAGCACGGAAGTACCGAGCTCAAAAAAAAAAAAAAAGGAAGAGACAGAAATGGAAGGACGAGTGGTCGAAGAAACTTTCAATTGCATTAAAATCCTGGTCATTACATTGCGCAGCAAATACAATTGAAGGAAATTACAAAGAGCATAAAGCAGAGAGGCGAATGTCCCGAGGTCATGCCCGGACGGACCCACGGGCTGCAGCGTCAGAAACTTCGCTGGCTGGAAGAGCAGAAGCCGGCGTCGGGAGTGGGTACGGGGGAGGCTCCCGAAAGGAAGGATGGTCCTCAGAAGCCCCGGCCTCCTTCAGGTCGGCACGCCATCCTTTCACCCAGGCCTTATCCCTCACGACGAGGACCCTTTCCTTGTAATGGGCGGTGACCTGCGCTCTGGCGTCCTCGAACGCAGCATCGCATTCCGACTCGAGTTTCGCCTCGGCTTCATCCGCCCTCTTGGATTCGGCCTGAAGCAGGGCCGCGTAATCGTCTCCCATCTTCGATATGGAAACCTCGAGCTCGGCCACTCTAGCTCTTTCCGCCTCGGCTTCTCCCCACGCCTGCTCAAGCTTCGCTGCGTATTCTCCCTCCACCCTGGCTAATTTCTGGGTAACGACGTCCAGAGATTCTTGCAAGCCGTTCTTCTCCACGGTCAGCTCGGCAACGTCCATGCTGTATCTGCAGATCCTATCAGCAACAGCCATGGACTTCTGTGCCGCCTGTCAAAGAAACGGGGTGTACGCGTTAGATCCAGAGATCGTTAGATGCTGAACCGCTGGATTGACGAAAAGAAATGTAGAAAGATTTACCGCGAAGTTAGACTGCAGCATCGACAGAATCAGCTTCTGATCGCTATACTTGTCCAGCTGCTCCATGTCCCGGGGGAGGGCGCAGGCTCGCCCCAGGGCCTCGAGGACCTGGGGATCGATCCTGTGAAGAATGCGATCCTCCATCGTCATCGGCCTCCCCGGCCCAAGCATAAAGCTTGACTCCCATAACGGCGGCCCCTGGGGCAACGAGGCAGCAACCGAGCTGGGACCTGCATCGGTCCTCGGCATCTTCAGCGGCCGAGCCTCCTCCTGCTCAACCTCAGCCGGGGGCGAGCGTACCTCCGGACCAATAGGGCTAGGGGATGCGGGAACCTCCGCCGCAGCTGCAGGGGAAACTGCCCGAGCGCTCGCAGAAGGCTCAGGGAAATTCAGATTCACAGGCTGTTAGGATTCTAGTTGTTGGCTAATTCATTGGTTATGGACAAAAACTGGGTTCCTTATCAATTGTACTTTAATTAGAATGGATTGCTCGGATTAAGGACTCAGTGAAGAACTCTAACACAGGAAGAGATAATTCCAAGTCTCCTTTCAAGAACTCTTTCCTGACAGAGTTCGCTCGAGCGAACTCTGGTTCGCTCGAGCGAACCCAAGACAGTAGCTTGGTCGCTCGAGCTTCTCCCAGCCTTCGCTCGATCCATCATATACAGCAAAGAGGTCGCTCGAGCGAACCTGGGCGAATGTGAAGACTCCATCCGGAAACTACTTCCTAATTTCTCTCAAGAGCACTAGTTTATTTCAATCATACTAGAACTCTTGAGGCTCGTTTTCAGGCTTATATATAGCCTTTATCTCTCTATTCAAATGCACTTCTCTACAATATAACTCATCTGAGAAGACTCTGAGAGATCCATCATCCTTCCAAAGCTTCTAGTTTGCTGTGCTGAAGATCAAGCTTTGGTTTTGCATCCATACTACTCTCCTGAAGTAGAGAATCCTTGAAGACGACTTCGAGGAGTTTGTTCAAGCACGGTTGAAGGTGAATGACGAGTTGTCAACAAGATTCGAGCAGTCCTTAGGTTGAGTTACCAACTGGGAAGGGTTGTAAGTGTCTCTTGTAACTTTCGGTTTACAATAGTGCTTGGTTGTCTGTTGGCCTAGACAGTAAGGCCCGTGGTTTTTTCCCGAGTTGGGTTTTCCACGTACAAAATCCTGAATCTTATTTGCTGTGTGTTTGATTGCTTTTAATTGGATTTAGGATTAATAATTAGTTTAATTACTTGTGGATTGATAACAATTAGAGATCTGGTGATTGGGACCTCAGCCTGTATTAAGGCAGGTTCAATTGGTATCAGAGCGGGTTGCACTAATTTATTGTGTGATCTATTTTCACTAATTTCTAATGGATATCAATAGAGAAGGAACGTCTACAAACAAGCCTCCTCTGCTAGATGGAACAAATTATCCTTACTGGAAAGTAAGAATGATTGCTTTTCTTCGAGCAATAGATGATCAAGTATGGGACAAAGTTGTGGAGGGATACACTGATCCCACTATTGTTGTTGAAGGTCAAACCAGACCCAAACCTAAATCTCAATGGTCTGCTGATGAAAAGACTAGGTCCAATTGCAACAATAAAGCTGTTAATGCAATTTACAATGGAATTACTGCTACTGAATTTCATAGAATTTCTGCTTGCTCTACTGCTAAGGCTGCCTGGGACTTTTTACAAACTGTTCATGAGGGAACAGATACTGTCAAGCAAACTAAACTCCAAAATTTGACAACCGCTTTTGAGACAATTCGTATGAAAGATGATGAAACCTTTGATGAATTCAACACAAAACTCACCAAGATTGTGAATTCGTGTTTTAACCTGGGAGAACCTATTCCTCAATCTAAGACAGTCAAGAAAATTTTGAGATCCCTCCCAGAACGATTTCGTCCAAAAGTTGTTGCCATTGAGGAGTATCATGATCTTAATTCTATAAGTGTTGAAGAACTTGTAGGAAATTTGCAAACCTTTGAGGCCAATCATTGTCAACTGAAAAAGGGGAAGGACATAGCACTCGTGTCTTCAAATTCAGTTGATGACTCCGAAAATTTTGATTCTGGCAGTGAATTAGATGATGCACAACTTGAGGCTTACCTTGCTAGAAAATTTAAGAAGCTGTGGAAAAACAAGAAGCCTTTTATCAAAAAGGACTCTTCGAATCCAAAGACATTTTCAAAAGGAAAATTTGTACCTAGATCGGAACAAAATAAAACTAAGGGTACACCAAAACCAATCAAATGCTTTGAATGTCAAGGATATGGTCACACTGCTGCAAAGTGTGCAAATCGAAGAGAAAAGAATAAAGGCAAGGCCTTAAATGTTGCTTGGAATGAAGAATCCGATAACGAAGAATCAGAACCCGATTCACCCTTAAGTGAGTCTGGAAAATATGTTGCGTTCGTGGCCTTTTCTAACTCTTCTGTGCAGGAATCCAAGTCAGAGGATGATTTAGAAATAAAAGAAAATTCTGATGGCGAACAAGATGATGATGAAGATTATCAAAAGCTTTTTCTTGAATCTGTCAGAATGTCAAAACTTAGCGAGAAAAGAGCCTTAAAATTGAAGGCAATTGAAGAAAAGAATACATCACTTCAAGCGACTTTGCTTGACTCTCAATCTAAGGTAAAACAGTTGGAAGATCAGCGTACTATCTTGTCTGATAAGTTGATTCTTGCAGGACAAGAGAATGATCGTATGCAACAACAAATTCAAAAGGCAGAATCAGAATTATTACTCTTGGGAAAAGAGCTGAACTCTTGCAAATCTGAAAAAGAGAATCTAGCTGGAAAATTGAAGATAGCCCTTTCTGAGTTGGAATCAGCAAAAGCTTCAATCAATCGAATGAATACAGGATCATTAAAGCTAAATGAGATTCTTGGATACCAACAGTCTACTTCTTCAAAATCAGGACTGGGTTTTGTTCATGGCACTTCCTCATCAAAGGATAAAGGTAAATCAATCTTCGTTCAAGGACCAACTATGACGGCAATGCCTCCGAATTATTCAAATACTGCACATCCGCCAAATCATTATAATAGATATGTGTCGAAATCACAATTTGTTCCCATATGTCACTTTTGTGGGATTAAAGGACACATAAGACCACATTGTAACAAACTTAGAAACTTTCAGCGAAATCAGCGGAGGAAGCAATCTGTCTCTCCTCAAAAGGTCAGAACTAGAACCATCTGGATTCGAAAATCTGACCTGCGCTGTAATGTGGTCCTAACTGCACTCAGTGCAACTGACTCGGATGTATGGTACTTGGATAGTGGCTGCTCTAGACATATGTCAGGGAACAAAGCATTATTTACCTCCGTTGACGACTATGATGGTGGCACTGTTCGTTTTGGAGATGGAGGCAAGGCTAAGGTAATTGGTAAAGGAACTGTTTCATTCCAGGTATGTCTCATTTAAAAAATGTTTATTTGGTTGATGGGCTCAAGACAAATCTTCTAAGTATCAGCCAATTATGTGACAACAAATATGAAGTTCATTTTTCTGCTCATGAGTGCATTATTGTTGATAAAAAAGGGAAATCTGTCTTACATGGTAAAAGAAATTCTGATAATTGTTATGTTGTTGCCACAGACAATGATCTATCTTGCAACTCTACAACAATAAGTGACATTGATTTATGGCATCAAAGACTAGGGCATGTGAACTACAAACTTTTGGAAAAGCTATCAAAACTTCAACTTGTTCGGGGTTTGCCTTCACTTCATAAAGACCCGAATAGTGTTTGTGGGCCATGCCAAGTTGGGAAACAAATAAGAGCCCCACACAAAAAGATTGACTCTCTTACTACCAACAGACCACTAGAGTTGTTACATATGGATCTCATGGGACCTACTAAGTTTGAAAGCATTGGCGGTAAAAAATATATATTTTTAACCGTTGATGATTTTTCAAGAATAACGTGGGTTAGATTTTTGCATGATAAATCTGAAACCTTTACTGTTTTTACTGACTTATGGTCTTTACTTATTGCAGAAAAAGGAAAGCAATTTGGAGGAGTCTCGAAAATCCGCTCAGATCATGGATCTGAATTTCAAAATTCCGATTTCTCTACCTTTTGCACAAAACATGGCATTAAACATGAATTTTCAGCACCCAAAACACCACAACAAAATGGAGTGGTTGAAAGAAAAAATAGAGTGGTCCAAGAAATGGCGCGGGTTATGTTGCATAGCAAAAACATTCCGCAACGGTTTTGGGCTGAAGCTGTAAACACAGCTGTTTATGTGATTAACCGTGTCTATCTTCGGCCAGGCACAACAACCACCCCATATGAAATATGGACTGGAGTCAAGCCAAACATCAAATACTTTCGAACATTTGGCAGCAAGTGTTATATCCTACGAGATAGAGAACACTTGACAAAATTTGACTCTCGAAGTGATGATGGAATTCTACTTGGCTACTCTTTGACTAGTAAAGCCTATCGGGTGTTTCACATTAAAAAATCAATCGTCATGGAGTCCATCAATGTGGTTGTAGATGATGCAGGTTCATCTGATTGTTTTTCTGATGATGATGAAGGTATGACTTTTACTCCTTCGTCTGAACAGGTTATCAAAAACGATGAGGACAATTCCTCTCCACCTGAATCTCAATCTGAGACGAAGAAGGAAACTCATACAACTGCTGCGTCTTCTAGTCCAAACAAATCATCAGAATCAATTGTGCCTGATATCATTCGTCAATTCGAAGAGAAAAGTGCTACAAAAAGCTCAAAACCCACTGATCTATCTCTTGGAAAAGCTGCACCTTCATCTTCTGTACATCCGCGATCCCAAAAAGGACAAGTTCTCAAAGATCATCCACTCGATAAAGTGATAGGTGAGATCTCCGCTCCTTTAAAAACAAGACAACAGGTACGTGATGAGGTAAGTCACTTTTGTTATGCTTCCTCTTTAGAACCAAAGAATATTAAAGATGCTCTTGTAGATGATTGTTGGATAAATGCAATGCATGATGAACTTGCAGAATTTGAAAGAAATTGTGTTTGGAAGCTTGTTCCTAGACCCGATCAAACAAACGTCATTGGTACAAAGTGGATTTTCAAAAATAAAACCGATGAGATGGGTCAAGTGATTAGGAACAAAGCACGTTTAGTCGCTCAGGGGTATACTCAAGTTGAAGGCATTGATTTTGATGAAACATTTGCTCCTGTTGCCAGACTTGAATCAGTTCGATTGTTACTTGCAATAGCTTGTTTTTTGAACATCAAATTGTTTCAAATGGATGTGAAAAGTGCGTTTCTTAATGGTTTTCTGAATGAGGAAGTATTTGTTGAACAACCCAAAGGATTTCAAGATCCTCATTTTCCGGATCATGTTTACAAATTAAGAAAAGCACTTTATGGTCTTAAACAAGCACCAAGAGCCTGGTACGAAAGGTTAACAGTGTTTTTGATTGAGCATGATTTTAAAAGAGGAACTGTTGACAAGACTTTGTTCATCAAAAAAGACAAGAAGAACATGGTTATTGCGCAAGTCTATGTCGATGATATAATTTTTGGTTCAACCTCCGAACACCTATCCGATAAGTTTGCTCAAAAAATGGCCAGTGAATTTGAAATGAGTATGGTTGGTGAACTTTCATTCTTTCTGGGTCTTCAAATCAAGCAAACTTCTTCAGGGATATTCATCTCTCAGCCGAAATATGCTAGAGATTTGCTGAAAAAATTTGGCATGCAGTCATCGAAACATGCGAGAACTCCCATGAGCACAACTGTCAAGATCAGCCTTGATAAAGATGGCATAGACATCGATGAGAAACTCTACAGGAGTATGATAGGGAGTCTTCTTTACCTTACTGCAAGTCGTCCGGATATCGCCTACAGTGTCGGTGTTTGTGCACGATACCAGTCTCAACCAAAACTCTCTCATGTTCAAGCAACCAAACGGATTTTCAAATATATAAATGGAACCATTGAATATGGCATCTGGATGTCAAAGGATACCAACACATCAATTGTTGGTTATTCGGATGCTGATTGGGCTGGCTGTGTTGATGATAGGAAAAGTACATCTGGTGGTTGTTTCTTTGTCGGAAATAATTTGGTGGCTTGGCACAGTAAGAAGCAAACTTCGACGTCCTTGTCGACTGCTGAAGCTGAATATATTGCTGCTGGAAGTTGTTGTACACAACTTCTATGGATGAAACAAATGCTGAAAGATTATGGAATTGCTCAAGAAACAATGACTGTGTTTTGTGATAATCAGAGTGCAATCGACATTTCCAAAAATCCTGTCCAACACTCCCGAACTAAACACATAGACATAAGGCATCATTTCATTCGTGATCTTGTGGAGGAAGAACTTGTCTCTTTGAATCATGTTCCTACCGATAAACAATTGGCAGACATTTTTACAAAACCATTAGATGGAACGCGGTTTGAATCTCTACGTAAATCACTAGGGATTTCTCTTAGTCCCTAATCTCCATATCTTTATGTTTATTTAAGTGCACATTCACTATTTTCACTTGACCAAGATTGTTTTTTATTTTTTTTTTTTGCACTTCACGAATCGTATATTTCGATTCTCTCACGACTTTCTTCGTCTTTATTCTTTGCGAGATGTTACGGTAATCAGATTAAACCGGAGGATCAGGGCTACCTACGTTTATGTGTGATAGCTACCACTTGATTGGTAATTTTCATTTGGAGAAGGCTACCATTTACGATAGTGTGAAAGTCACCCATGATGGTTTAATCTGCCCTGAATATAGAAAATATTTATACAAAAAAATGTAAGGGATCCTACCTTACCAAAAAAAAAAAAAAAAAAAAAGTAAGGGATCCTACCTTACCAAAAAAAAAAAAAAAAAAAAAAAAGGGGGGGGGGGAGTAGATATATATAAAAATATATATATCTATATCGTGCTATATTGCCTAACTTTTTGTTGATGGGTTTGCTCCCCATACAACACCTATGTTCATCTCAAGGAGATTCAGGGGGAGCAGGTCCCACACAATTTTTTTCTTCTTTTTTTTAAAATTTTTTTTGGTCATACTGTTCACAAATACACTGTGCGCTTAAATTAATGACAATTTCTTCTTACTGTACATCATGGAGTAATTTGACAGAACAATAGACGTTAGAGAATTTTTGCCGCGCTCCATTTAAACTTTTAAAAATCTGTCAAGTCCGCTCGAGCGACCACTCATGTTCGCTCGAGCGAACTTTCCACGTTTATAAACTGCGATTCTTTTTTTTGTTCTCGTTCTTCTTCCTCCAAGCCCTAAAATCCATTTTCGCCCTCATCAAGCTTTTGGCTCTCTCTTCTACTATCTTGGCTCGGGGATTTCACCAAGGTAAACCCTTACATTCTTGTTCCTCACCCTTTATCTTGATTTTTTTTCTCCCATTCGATTGCTTCGCATTTTTTTTGGGGTTTTCCGTTTTCTCTCTTCCACATTTTTCGTTCTAACCCTCTGTCCATTCTTGGCCTTTATGCATCCTTTCCTTATGGTGTTTACTGTTTGTTTCGGTTATGTTTAAGGATTTGGAATGTTGTTTGGATTGCACACATCTGTGATTTGAGATATTTGGAATATGAGGATTGTTCATGACAATTTCGTTCGATTCATACTCTGTACTGCTTTTGCTATGGATTCTGCGAATTAAATATTGCTATGATTATCAAATGGTTGATTGCCTGATATTGTGACAAACTGAGGTTTTCATCTTCACTGTTCTGTTAATTTGTTTTAGGACTTCTATCAACTATGTCTTCTAAAAAGAGGTCTCACGCCGCATCTTCTTCATCACAGCCATCTTTTGACAGACTGCGGTTTCCATCTCTCGCTAAATCTCTTCTTTTTGAAGAACAATTCAAGAAAAGGACGGTTGAAACTGAAAGAGAAATTGATGTTGATCTTCTTGAAAAGGATGTATGTCATTGTCTATCCACACGGAATTGGTATTCCCTATTTAATTTTGATATCAAGGAAGTCTATACCGACTGGGTTCGCGAATTTTACTGTAATCTTGAACCTGTTCTGACGCTTCCTTAAAGACTTTTGTTCGAGGGAAATGGATTACCCTTTCTACAAAGGAAATCTCTGAATTCCTTGAAATTCCGGTGGTTGAGAACCCTGATTATCCTCTTCCAGACAACTCACAGGTCCAGATAGACTATGATCGCATCGGTACAATATTGTGTGGTGAAGACACCTTATGGCCAGGGGGTCTTCTTCCCCATGGAAATCTGACCGAGGAATATCGCTTCCTAAATCGCTTTGTCTGTCATAACTTGGAACCTAGAGGACACACATCGGATGTCAGCCACAAGAATGGTTATCTGCTTTATTGTATTGGAACTGGTAAAGATGTGGACATCCCTCAAGTGATAATGAATTTTTTCTATCGCATGTTGTCTGCCAAACGTAACTCAATTCTGCCTTTTGCGGCCTTCATTACTGAATTTCTTCTATGGAAGGAAGTTCCCAAGAAGTCGAATGAGCCATCACAGAGGATACGGAACCCAATCAATGCTCGTACATTAGCTCTATCCTCCGCTCATCTACAACCAGTTGCTCAAGGCGCAGAGGCTCCGGCTGAAAACATTCCACAGGGTGAAGCTGTCCAGGGGGAGCAACAAAGAGATCCAGATCAACTTACTCTTCTCAGAGAACAGGTTCAGGCCATGCACATTCAAATGGATACAAGATTTTCTGATGTAGATGGCCGTCTGGATGTGTTTGATATGCGCTTCAACTCGATTGATGAATCTCTTGCAGCGATACTTGCTCGCCTTGGAAATCAGTGATACAATCTGATATTGTTATCTTTCTTGCTGATATTTTGTCTCTTGCTGATATTATGTTTCTTGCTGATGTAGTTTATTTTATGCTACCCTTTTGCTTACTTGTTATACTGTTTTCCCATTGTTCACTCTTTTGTGTTTCCTTGACAATTTATGAACAAAAAAGGGGGAGACATCTTAACATGTTCTTACATATTTCTATGATGTGACACTTGATCTTCTGTATAAGGTTCTTGCAGGATTGATATGAACTGTTTTTGCTTGGAGAATTAGTCCTTTTTCTTTTTATGGGTATATTTTTATGTAATTAGGAGTTTTTGTCCATGAATTGCCAAAGGGGGAGATTGTTAGGATTCTAGTTGTTGGCTAATTCATTGGTTATGGACAAAAACTGGGTTCCTTATCAATTGTACTTTAATTAGAATGGATTGCTCGGATTAAGGACTCAGTAGAAGAACTCTAACACAGGAAGAGATAATTCCAAGTCTCCTTTCAAGAACTCTTTCCTGACAGAGTTCGCTCGAGCGAACCCAAGACAGTAGCTTGGTCGCTCGAGCTTCTCCCAGCCTTCGCTCGATCCATCATATACAGCAAAGAGGTCGCTCGAGCGAACCTCAAGTTCGCTCGAGCGAACCTGGGCGAATGTGAAGACTCCATCCGGAAACTACTTCCTAATTTCTCTCAAGAGCACTAGTTTATTTCAATCATACTAGAACTCTTGAGGCTCGTTTTCAGGCTTATATATAGCCTTTATCTCTCTATTCAAAGCACTTCTCTACAATATAACTCATCTGAGAAGACTCTGAGAGATCCATCATCCTTCCAAAGCTTCTAGTTTGCTGTGCTGAAGATCAAGCTTTGGTTTTGCATCCATACTACTCTCCTGAAGTAGAGAATCCTTGAAGACGACTTCGAGGAGTTTGTTCAAGCACGGTTGAAGGTGAATGACGAGTTGTCAACAAGATTCGAGCAGTCCTTAGGTTGAGTTACCAACTGGGAAGGGTTGTAAGTGTCTCTTGTAACTTTCGGTTTACAATAGTGCTTGGTTGTCTGTTGGCCTAGACAGTAAGGCCCGTGGTTTTTTCCCGAGTTGGGTTTTCCACGTACAAAATCCTGAATCTTATTTGCTGTGTGTTTGATTGCTTTTAATTGGATTTAGGATTAATAATTAGTTTAATTACTTGTGGATTGATAACAATTAGAGATCTGGTGATTGGGACCTCAGCCTGTATTAAGGCAGGTTTTTCACAGGCCCTTGGGGGGCTCGGGCATCCTCCACTCCGAGCGCCAAGGCCTCGAAGTCCTTGAAGGACAAGCGCCTGGTGTGCCTCATCTCGGAACTTGGCGAGGGAGATCGGGCAGTCCGACTCGATTCCCTTCCTGGGACCTGGAGAGGTCTCGATCCCGATGTGGAAGCTAGAACTCCAGACGTGGCCCTAACGTCAGACGACGCCCGCGAAGGCTCCTCTGCGGCCTCTGGACTGGCCCGTTCCTACCCGACTTCGGGACCGGCGCCTTCACCCTGGATCGGCTCTACGGTGCCCCTTAGATACCCACGGTATCTCTGCTGATACCCTAGCAGCGACCAGGCCGCCCTGCCGTCATGGCCACTGTACCGCTTTACTAGGCGGAGCCAGGCCTCGTTCCTCTTCCAGATGTAGCGGGCGGCCCGTTTTCTTTCCTTCAAAGCTGTAACGATCAGAAGCATTAGCGTGGCAGAACAAAAAGAAACTATATAAAAAACAGAGACAGAAGGTATTTACTTGGAATGGTCCCGAAATGGCGAGGGACTTGGTAGCCTCTATCGGTGTCGGCCACCCCGAACTCCCAGTTTCCCTAGACATACAGAAGATCGTCTCCGGCATACTTGCTTGAATCCTCCAAGTATCGGACAAAGCCGTCCCGGCCTGGCTTTGCCCGGAGATAATAAGCATCTCCGGACTTGCATATATCATATACGTCCTCGATATCGAAGACGCCGAGGTTAATGCCCAAAACCTCATTTAACCTAGCCGTGCCCATCATAATCTTGAAAGCATTGGGTAGCAGCTGGCAAGGGCAGAGGCGCCATTGGCTGAGACATCTCCTGAGGAGGGGGTGAAGGGGAAATCGGACCCCACCTTCCGTCACGGCCGCTAGGGGAAACGGCATCCAACCCCCCGAGAAGTCGCGAAGGTTGATGCCGTTAGGATCCTCACCCCTAACTTGGACATCAGCAGGGACCCTAAGGGCCGACCTAAAGCCCTCGATCGCTGCCTCGCCCTCTAACCAGTGGCTATAGATTCCCATTTCTACCCCAATCCAAAGACAGAGAAACCCACAGGAGAAGAGGCAGGGCAGAAGGAACTTACGGGAGCAGGACGAAGACAATGAGCAGCAGAGAGACGCGGCCTCAGCAGCACACCACTTCTCAGACGAGGTTCCCTAGCAGTAGCTTATTCTCCTTTGATTCAGAATGGCGACGGAGAAGAAGACGAACCTCGATTGCCCTATATATATCGCCAAAAGGCCCCCTTTCCAGAGGCCCTAGTTGGGCGCGCCAAAGGGGCGCCTCCTAGAGCTCCGCGCGAATCATTTCGAACATTGATTACGTCCCTGACAGAACGGCGCGTACGATCTCGAGAAGACAGACGACTAACTAGAGGACGACACGCAGAGCCGTCAACCTGTCTCCGGCATTGAATAAGGGACGCCAGTTATTGCCTCGATTATCCAAAGCGACCATGAATCAGGGCCGAGAGGGACTCTCTCCGCCGGGTAAGCACCGTCACATAGCTCCCGACCTCACGCCACTGACGATCTCCGCAAGGTCAGAAGCTAGGGGGCAATTGTGTGGGGAGATTTCCGGAACACAGGATTAAGCTAATCCCAGCCATCAGATGAGACTAAGCACTCTCACGTGCCATCCGCGTGCCATCCACATGGCACCAAACTCACCTCGGCTAGCAGGGCAGAGGCCTCGGCCGAAGTCAAGCAGCTCCGGGCCGCTAGCGCCGAGCTCGGCTACCCCGTGTGCCCATCTCGACTGAGAACTCCACCCCGGCTGAAGGAGTCCGGACGAAAGCCGAGGCACGAACGAATTCCACTCGCACCCCTCATCCCCCACGTCCTCAGGCACGTGGAGGAATAGGGGGGCGAGCCAGTAACACAAGTGCGACATCCAGCCGTCCGCTATCTTCGCCAGATCACTGACATGGCGGCATCCAGCGGCTGAAGCCACATCAGGGCAAGGCCCGAGGGCAGACCCGATGATGCTCCTACCGCCAAAAGCGCCCAACACGATCTGGCCCAGCAAGACGCGCATTTAATGCAATGTGGGCTGATCCGACTGGCATTAAATGCAGGGTGGGCTGGATTGGACCGCATTTATTACTTTGTGGGCTTATCATGACTCCCAGTCAAATCATGGGACCCGCACCAAGGTGTCCTCCAAAAATACAAGCCAAGCCTCTATAAATACAATTCCATACCACATGCAAGGTACGCACAATATAACTCATAGAGCTGTTACTCTGCCTCTCTTCTTCCTCTCCTTCCATTGTTCCAGTTCATTCACTGACTTTGGCATCGGAGAGCCTTGCGCCGCCCAGGCCAGGGTCCTCGGACCGTGTGTTCTTCTCTTTCAGGCTTTCGGACGGTACCCAGTCATCACCATTGTCGGATAAGTCCTCTAAGGCTCCCCAGTTATTGTGGGTCATTATTTTCTGCACCTACAGCCACTAAATGCCTTTTTCTTTACTTATAAAGTTGGTAAAGAATTATGCTTGTACTCAAAAGATCACTTGGCTAATGACGCGCATTTTAATTAAAGGTGCGTGATTTATAATTATAGATGATTTTAACGCTGTTCATATCGGCACAGCAAGAAGAGTGGTAAATTGTGGTCTACAAGATCTAACCATGGAAGGTGGATAGATTCTATAAACAAGAACTATTTGAGATAAACCTGCCATCATCTTCGCCTGAGAATCAGTCAACCTAGTAGCAAATCCAGAGAAACCATGTTTGTAATGGTATATGATCGAATCAGCTGCCGTTTCTTTGCATAATTTCCCAAAGTCAAAAGAAAAAAAATTGTAGTGCGTCTTGAATTTCAAAAAGTCCAAATTCCAGTACTGAATACTTTACAATTTACCTGGTTTCCAACACGGTGGCCAGCACGTTATGGTGTGAGTCTACCACAAGGGACGGATCGCTGTGCTTCCTTTCACCCATATAGACAATATACATCTAAGAATTTAGTAGGCACGTCTCAGTGTCAAGTTTAGAGTTGAATTTTTCTAAGTTTGAAAAGAGAGTAGAACCCAGAGCTAGAGAGTGTACTCACCTTGTTTGCAGCATTTTCAGATGCAGTAGACAAGTGTTGTTGGTCGCTGATGAGTAGGAAGAGCAAAATCCATTGAACAGAGAGAGTGATTGGAGTATAATTCTTCATTTGTATATGGAAGTGCATGAGAATTGAGAACAGCGGAGGATAAGGCCTTACTCAATCCATCTTCTTCTATGGTTGATATTTATAGAGGAAGTACAGAAAAAAGTAGAAAGACCATCACTGTTCTCCACTCACGAGAGAGAGTAAGATTCCCTGGGCCAGGAACAAGGAAATTAGAGAGAGGCACAAGGAAATGGACATTTTTTTTCCTATTGCCATGGGCCAGGAACATTTTTCCTTTTTTCTGGCTAGTGGATGATGCATGGAGCCCTTGACAGGGAAAAGTAAGGCACGCGGCCCTATGGTTTTAGTTGCTAGAGGAATTATTGGACCAACCTCAATAATTTTGATGTGGACTGGGAATTTATTAAACACTTGTCATTCCAAGTTAGACAGAGAATTTACAAATTTAACATTTTTGAATTGGAGAAGCAGAGTTCCAGAGCCGTACTTACCTGGCTTGCGTACGGCATTTTCTGATGCAGTGGACAGTCGTCGATGGTAGCTGAGTAGTATGTGCATGCATAGTGATTGGAGGACTGGGTTTCTACCTTTGTATTAGAAAGTGCATGAAAAATTTAGGTAAGGGAGGATTGATTCGGACTTTGTTGGATCTGATCTTTTTAACGCGTGGGTTTGCGGTCCAAAAGGCACTTCGTCGGGCTTTATATCCACAAAAAATATGGCTCATTAGTTATAGGAGTGGGTGTGGGTGTGGGTGTGGGTGTGGGTGTGGGTGTGGGGTTGCTTGGAAAGGAAATTACCCAAGAGAGTCAAAAAGGCACTTTTTAAAAGGGTTTTTTGAGAAAATTGGAAAGAATGAAAAAGAGAATTTTTACATCTGTCTAGATCAAAGAAGATCAATGTTGGAAGGGAGTGAAGATTTAATCTAAAGATTTAATCTAAAGAGCAATAGGTTGTAGAAAATATATGATCTAATACCTCTTTGAAGAAAATGCTCTATGCTCTGATATAAGTTTGTAGAAACATAAAGGTGTAGAGTGTGTGTCCTTATATGTGGTGTTGTACGCAGCCAAATGGCTGTATAGAGCCCCTGTTCTAAATTAAATGAACAAAACACATGTAAATAATTCAAATCTTAAAATGACAAGAGATTTATTTATACCAAAATACTTGGACAATCTTATAAACCTTCACCACACACACACTCTTTCTTCACACACCACAAAACAACTACAGCACAATCAAAACTACTAATAATCCAACATAAGTTTGCGTATTCCATTGTACGGTTTGGAAGAATTTTATTTTTATCTTTCTAGGTATTTTCTAAATTATTTTTAGTTCCACCATAGAGGTTGGTAATGGTTTTCTAGCACGGGCAGGAAAGAAGGGTCCAGCGAGGAAATGATAACAACAGGCTATTTGGCTTTATTTCTAAAATTCCAAAATCATTGATTGGATCCTGTTCAACTGATAGACGGACTAATGATATTTTGGACCACAACCTTGAGAACGTTCTGTAGCATGAAAACTTGGAAGCTTTCACACTCCATGTGTTTAATGAGGGCCCTGGCCAACTTTAAAATGGCTTTTCAAGTGCACATGTGACTATGAAACTTTTGTGCCCTTCGAGGTATCATGGGACCCATCCACTACGCAATGGTGACTAATGGCTTCTTATTTATTTATTTTTATTTATTTTTTTTTTCCAATAGAGGGTTTCTGATTTTTTTAGTCTGAACTAATCCCTCCGGACAAAAAAAAAAGTCGGGCAAAACCCCTGTGGCTCCCAAGTGGTAGTACTAGTGGACTCAACCTTCGATTCCTAAAGAGAAGAAAACCGGGAATCGATATCAGGACCTCTAGTTCCGGTAGAGAGAGGAACCGTATCTTCGGTATTTTCCATACATCTTACAAAAAAAAAATTATAGGTCCTCAACACAATCTTCACACACGGGCAGCAGTAACTCATTTATTTCCTTTTTTCACTTTTACAAATGTGTTTGAGCTCACTTCCTTCAAGCCTTGTGTGCGTGCTAGTGTGCTACTTATGGTTTATCTAAAATTTTAGAGATTTGTATGATTTATAAGCCATCTTAAATTTGGATCCCACAAGATGATGATAAAAGACCCTGAAATGATAGTAGAGTTGCTGACGATTTTGCCTGAGACCCATTTTATCGTGACTCGAGATATCACGAGATTTATAAGCTTTTGAGAAATATAGCAAGTAAACAACAAGGAATATATGATATTATCTTTTATTACAGATTAATTCTCAAAAGATAAAATCTACACTTGGTAATCAACTAGAAGGAGCCGTAGGCCTCTACCTAATTTTATAAATTCTGCCAAAAAAAAAAAAAAAAAAACAATGATAGGATATTGGGGAGGAATAGTTAAAGACATAATTTTGACTAAAGTCACGTGATTATGCTATCATTTTCGAGATCTTTTGTCGATATAAACTGCTCAAAATCGGACCCTCTTCTTTCAAGGAATATGGTCAAGTTTTACTTTCATATGGGTTAGCCCCACTATAAGATTAAGCGTATATAAAAGAGGAGGATGTTGATTTGGAGCCACTCATATTTGTTTAAAATTAGGCCATACTTAAATATAAAAGAGGAGGATGTTGATTTGGAATAGTTCAGATTTTTAATATGTCGGCCCCATTTAGAGTTTCACTTCTCTCATTTGTACGAACTTTGAGTTATCCAAACTAGTTTAATGAGGAAGGTGACTTGGTTTAGAGTTTTCTTCTCCCTTCAACCAACAAAGCTCTGATTTATGCCTAAGAAGTGTAAATTTGGAAATTCCAAGGAAAATTGACAAAAATGCAATTTACTTCTTTTTTTTTTTTGGAAATGGTAGGAAATACAAATTTGAAACACTAATTTTGCATCCAATATTTGTACCTATTTTATTTTGGGTTATATGATTTAAAGAAAACAAGCTTGGATCTATCCGAATATCAAATTCGAGTAGGGGAGTTCTGTTGGCACCTCAAAAATTTCTCTTCCCATCGTAAAAAAAAACAAAAAAATGTGTTTTCCTAAACTACCCCTCCCGGCCCCCTCTACCCTCCCCTCTCCCCCTCCCTCTTCCACCCTCCACCCTCTTCCCTCATCTCCCCCCATCTTCGGCGGGAAGGGAGCCCCGGCCTGCCTCGGCAGAAGCTCCGGCCAGCTAGCCGGTCTCCCTCTCCCCTCTCCCTCATTCTTCCTCCCTCCCCTTCTATTTTATTTCCCTCTCCTTCCCTGCCATATTCTTCTTCTCCCTCCCCCTCCCAGCAGCCTAATCTCCCTCCCCACCGGCGACTGGGAGGGGGAGGGGGAGGGAGAAGAAAAATAGGGGATGGAAGGAGAGGGAAGAAGAGTAAGGGAGAGAGGGAGAAGAGGGAAAGAAAATATAAGGGGAGAGAGGAAGAAAAAGGGACAGGGGGAGGGAGCCGCGGGCTGCCCCTCCCTGCCGGAGACTAGGGGCCGAGGTGAGGGAAGAGGATGGAGGGTGGGAGAGGGAGGAAGGGAGGAGGAGGAGGAAGAGGAGGGGTAATTTAGGAAGAACATAATTTTTTTTTTTTGTCTTCTAGTGTGATGGGGAGAGGAAGATTTGTGGTGCCAATAGAACTCCCCATTCGAGTATCAAGTTTGATTCAGGGTTCTACTAGTTACATATATATATATACCTTTTTGTACTTGACACTTTCTAAAGGGGTGTGTCCCTCACTAAAAATGGTGAGGGATAGATGCACTTGAATATTTTCTTATATATATATATATGCAAATACAAATTGTCAAAAAGTAAAAAAGAAAGAACATTGTTTAATTGGAAGGGATGAAAATTGGTCTTAACTTGCATACTCAAATTTAGAGATTTTATAAGTATGTGCAACATCAAGTTAAATAGAAACCGTCAAAAAAGAAAAGTCGTCGTTATTGTTTGTAGGAATGAATGGTGGTCCCAAATTAAAGAGCTCAAATTAAGAAAATATGAGCTCAGTTGAGCCCCATGAGCTGAGTCACATCAAAGCAAAAGAGAGAATTATAATATTTTTTGGCAGGGAACTTTTTTTTTTTTTCTTTTTTTACTTTAATTTGAACTGCATTTTGAATACCTATTAAAAAAAAGTGTCCCATGAGCATTTCATATTTTTAATAGGTGGGGACACTAATTTCAGTTCAAAGTTCATCATTAAGACATGTTAATTCAGTGAAGTACGAAGGTTGAGAACTCTCATATTTGAAGAAACTGTTTCATTTCTCTTGGAAGACGGGTGAGATTTTTGGCTCAAATTATAATTTATTAAAAGTAAGTATCTTTGTGTGACAGAATTTCAGTTAATCAAAAGTGGTTTAATTTAATGATTATTGTACCGTTAACGGATCAACAAGGCTTGGTTATACAATTTCTTGTGTTTCGGTTTGACTGGATTGGTTAATTGGGTTAGCCAATGACCAGGTTCAGGGTCAGAGGTATTTTAGTCATTGTACCAGGGCTTGCTTGTGAGCCAAAAAAGCAGAGATTATATATTGATGTAATCGGTAATCCTTAATTTTGAGTGAAAGAGTTGAGAGCCGTCTCTCTTGTGGTATTGGAGTTTTTTGAATGAGAGGAACAAATATGAGAGCAAGATTGAGACCTATGGGGAGAAAGAATAGGCCAAGTGTTGGAAGGTTTGAAATCCTTGTAACAAATTGGTCAATTCCTGCAAAATTTGCCGAATCATATAAATCACTTGAATTGCTTGTGGTTCATTGATTGTGCATGTTTTTCCCTAATTAAATTCCCCAACAAAATGGAGGCATGGAGCCCTTGAAGGGGAAATGAAAGCCATGCGGCTGACTAGCTTCTCTTGCTTAGTGGGAAAAAGTGGCAAGACTATTATTGCTCCTAATCTGATTAGAAAGCACGAAGGGAAAGGGAATCATAATTCTAACCATGACTCACTTGGGACATATGTTTAGAGTGTGTCCCACATTAATACTTGTTTGTTATGCTTATCGATCATTAAGACATGTTAATTCAGTAAATAAGTACGAAGGTTGAGAACTCTCATATTTGAGGAAAATGTTTCATTTCTCATTGAAGGCAGGTGAGGTTTTGCTCAAATTATAATTTATTAAAAGTAAGTATCTTTATGTGACCGAAACTCAGTTATTCAAAAGTGGTTTAATTTAATGATTATTGTACCATTAACGGATCAACAAAGCTTGGTTATACAATGTCTGCAATTATATGCATCTTGTATCTTGATTTTACTGTGGTTTTAGAACTTTTGCATCGATCAGCTGATATTCCAATTTTACAATTATATTTTTATTTTCTTCCACATTTCTAATTTAGAAGAAAATAATTTAAGAGGTTATTTAGAAATTGAAAAATTGAAATATTCTTCATTGTTTAGTGTATTGAAAATGTAAATGTAAGTGCCTGAAAATTAAGGACTTTAAAATAGGGATTAGGACCCTTGATTCGGGTGGCTTGGATGAAGATTGATGTGGCTCCGACTGGACCTGAGGAGGAAGAAAGGAAAACACGTCAGAGGACCCTGGCTGCAGGCAGCGCAAGGCTCTCCGATGCTTAAGTTAGTTCAGTGAACGAACAAGGGAGATGGAGAGGAAATCGCAGAGTGATAGTGTGTATTATGGGTTGCGTACCTTTAGGATGGAAGTGGATGCGCTATTTATAGGCGATGGGGTTGACTATTGTGGGCGAGTTCCAAGACTGGGCCGGCCACTTGAGTGGCTGCGTCCACTCAGCCCATAATGCATTAAATGCTGACCCATGCTTCATTAAATGCTAGGCTTGCTGGGTCAGGCGGCGGTTCTGACTTTTGGGCCAGGTCCCATCAGGCCTGGCCCGGGGCTATGCCCTGGGGGGCGCACGTGTCCTGTACGCGCCGTTTTGTCAGTAATGATAATCTGCAAGGCATGCTTTAGCATGCGCCGTCGTTCTGTCGCTGGTCCCTTCAGTCTCCGTCAAATCCGCGTTGCCGGGGTCGATGCCGAAGTCGGACAGGTCCGACTTCGGGAGCTCCCACCTCGGCGAATGCCGCGGTCCTTCAGCCGCGGTCACCCTTGGCCTAGGGGAGGCATAATCATCCTGTCTGGAGGCCTGGGCTAGTGATGATCTCGGCTTAGTGAAAACACCCCCACACAATTGCCCCCCAGTCTTCCGAGCTCTTAAGGGTGCCAACTCTTTGAGGTCGGAAGCTGAATAGGTCTCGCCGAGATGCAATATGCCGCGGTGCTCAGATAACTTCCTGCCCGAGCCTGGGGGAGCTCAAACGTCTTCTGGCCTTCGGAATTCCACCGCCGTTTTGGCAGCTGGCGTCTTTACCCTTATCTGCCGTCGCTTCCGTACCCGAGGCATTAAATGGCGCACGAGAATCAAGCTGACGCTTCCACGCGTCTCTCTTTATTTGGTTGGCCCGTCATTTCGCGACGGCGCGTGCAGTGAAAAGACGCGCCCTCTTCGAATTTCGAACAGGCGCCATGATTAGCCGCCCAATTTTTGGCTATAAATGACGGTTCACCCCTTCTTCTTCTTCTTTTACTCGCATTCTATCTCTCTTCTTGCTTGCTTCTTTCTTTCTTTTCGCTTTCTTCTTCCTTTGTCTCTGTCGAACGAAAGGGGTCGTTGTAGGGATTCTCCGGGCCTTTTTCCGAAAGAGGTGCTGTCAAGACTCCGTTTCGCGTCCTAAGCTTTCCGTAAGTCTTCTTCTTCCTTCTGTTCCATTCTGTTCCGTTCCATTGCATTCTGTTTTTTAGGATCCAGCTCTGTCTAGGGATCCCTCCGTCTAGGGTTTCCCCTGTTTAGCCTCTCTCTAGGGTTCCTTTTTGCCCCTTAGCAAATTTTCCCTTTTTATTTCAGCGCTCTCCCCTGTGAGATGGGTATCTTTAGTCATTGGGTAGAGTCTGAGAGGGGATTGGCCGATCTCAGGGCCAAATACCATATTCCCGAGGGGGTTCAGGTTATGGCGGCCCCACTGGTCGCCGATATCCTTGGAGATTTTTACAACGGCTGGATGCCGTTTCCTTTAGTAGCCATAATCGAGGGCGGGGTTAGGTTTCCCCTCCGCCCTCTGCTCAGGGAGTGCCTCAGGGCATGGAACCTCTGTCCCTGCCAGCTGATGCCCAATAGCTTTAAGATCGTAATGGGCACGGATGCCCTCAATACAATCTTGGGCATCGGTCTCGGCGTTCACGATATCGAGGACGCCTACGATATCTGTAAGTCCGGGAAGGACATGTATTACCTCCGCATCAAGCCGAGTAGGAGGCCGTTTGTGCAAGCCCTGGAGGACTCCAATAAATATGCTGGAGACGACCGCCTGATGGTCACGGGTAGCTGGGAGTTCAGCGATGACGAGGCCATCGCGGAAAGAAATTTCAGGCTTCCTCGCCACTACGGCACCCCCCCAAGTAATTACAGCCCCAGCACACTTTTTTACTTCTTTCGCTTCTCCGTGTTACTGGACTTATGTCTTTCGTTTGCCCCTGCAGGTGTTCGCCAAAGGAGAGCGGCCGCTTCCCGGGACGGCTGGAAGTTGAACAAGGCTTGGGTCCGCGCCTTAGAGAATTACCACGGCCACGGGGACAGGTCGGCGTGGAGGTTACTTGGGTACGAACCCAGATACCGCGGTTATCGGAGAAAGAAGCACACCGCCCACCGCTCCCAGGCCGCGGCGGAAGTAGACGAAGAAGGGAGCGCGGCTCACTCCGGGGATCGCTCCGTGTCCAACTCCGAGGCATCGACTTCGGGGTCCGAAGAGGACGACGCTGAGACGATTGGAAGGATCGTCTTATCTTCGGAGAGCGACCCGGAAGGTGAGATGGACGGGACCCGCCCGAAGCCGGTCTTCAAGAATCTCAGGGCCCAGCCCGTTGGGGGGCGAGGCCGCGGCGCCGCCTCCTCTTCTCGCGCGCCTCCTTCTTCGAGCGCGCCCTCATCGTCTTCGGCACCTCCTCCCCTGCGGACACTGGCGCCGCACTCCGCGGCCGGGCCTAGCACATCCGCAGTCGCCCCTCCTCCGGCGTCGCAGGTTGAGGATTTGGCCAGGAAAAGGGCCAGAGTCGAGGGCTCCGCGGGGGAGTCTTCGAGTGGCGGTATGTCAACGCGGGCTACCCCCGCCCTCTGGAGGCCGAGCTTCATGGTGCAGCCGGGGAGGCCGATGACGGTCGAGGATCGTCTCTCTAGGGGGCCTCTGGTGGTCGCCAGTCTCAGCAGTGCTTGTGCCCTGCCCCGGGACATGGAGAAGCATCATGAGCTGGACGATATTTCTCTGCTGGCGTCGCAGATGAGGGCGAGCCTGAGCGTAAGTCCTTGAACTTGTCCAAGTCCTTTTTTCTTTCATCTGTCAGCTACAGCTTTCCCTGACTTGGTTGCCTTTTGCAGATCGTGCAGATGGCCCAGATCTCAGTGACCCGGGTCCAAAAATGCCACGACGAGCTCAAGAGGGTCCAGGCAAACTGTGATCAGCACAGGAAGGCCTTGGAGGAGAGCAGGGTGAGGGAGAAGGAGTACGAGGAGACCCACCAGGCCCTCTTCTCCGAGCTCGACAAGGCGAAGTCGGCCTTTGAGCTGGTGAAAAGGAGAGAGGCTGAACTAGAGAGGAGGATCGCGGGCTTGGAGAGGCAGAAAGCCGAGCTCGAGCTCCGGGTTCAGACCGAGGTCGCTGCGGCTTTCCAGGATGGCGTCGATGTAGCAGGCGAAGAGTACTCGGCGCAGGTCGATGACATAAGGGCCTCGTCCTGGGAGATGGGCTGGAGAGCGGCTCTCGCGAAGGCGGGGATCCCTAGGGATCACCCTGCATATGTGAGCCCGGACGAGTTCCCACGCCCCGGGGCCGACCCGACTCCCACGGCAGATCCTGAGGGGGATCTTGCAGCCGTGCCGGGACCGGAGACCGCCCTATCGACTGGGGCTCCTGCCGCTGCTACGACTCCATCCGTCGCCTCCTCCTCCGAAGTCCCTCCCGTTGCCGCGACTCCTCCCGCGGATCCCGCCGTCCTGGCGCCTGCCGCATGAGGCTCCCTACTTGTCTTTATCTTTTCGAATGTAATTTTTCATTGCTGTTTATGTACGAAATCTTTGAAGTCAATGAAAAATCCTTTTTTGTTCCTCTTCTATGCTCCCCTTTGTTTGGAATGTGTCTAAGTGTTTCGCTTCGGCTGTGTGATTTGAACTTTCATGCCTTAGAGACCCGCGATCGGTTAACCGTACTTAGAAGACGTGGCCTCCTATAGGACGTCATGTAGGCTTGATCCGAGCGTTTTTCGCAATCGTGACGGCGAGCGAGTGATGCTATATGAGCTCGGTGAGTGCCAGGGATCATTTAGTGCGGCGATTTTAGTGTGTAGAGCGATTCCCTTGGCTCGTGGCCAGTGGCGGTGCTGGCTATCTGGCACGTAGCCGAGATGCGCACGAAGTGGAGAAGTCCCCCTGGCTCGTCACCAGGGGCCGTGCTGGCTATCTGGCGCGAGGGCCGAGATGCGCACGAAGTGGAGAAGTCCCCCTGGCTCGTCACCAGGGGCCGTGCTGGCTATCTGGCGCGAGGGCCGAGATGCGCACGAAATGGAGAAGTCCCCCTGGCTCGTCACCAGGGGCCGTGCCGGCTATCTGGCGCGAGGGCCGAGATGCGCACGAAATGGAGAAGTCCCCCTGGCTCGTCACCAGGGGCCGTGCTGGCTATCTGGCGCGAGGGCCGAGATGCGCACGAAATGGAGAAGTTTCCCTGCCGGACTGGGGAGTCGTGTTGTTGCCGCGGTCCTTTCCTTGGAGCAATTTTGATTTAGAACACAAAGAAAAGCTTTCTTGAGAGGAAATGACCTTCATTGATTTTGCATAAGCTGAATACATTTAAAAGTAAAATTTCTTGAGGTGCGACGCGTTCCATGGCCGCGGCAGCGGTTTCCCATCCATATCTTCAAGCTTATATGCGGACCGCCCCGCGGTCGAGACTACCTTGAACGGACCGCGCCAGTTCGGGGCCAACTTTCCCTGATTCGGATCCTTATCTGCGGGTAGTGCCTTCTTCAGGACCAGCTCTCCGATGGAAAACTTCATTTCCCGCACTTTCTGATTGTAATCTCTTGCCAGTCGTTGCTGATAGGCTGCTAAACGGATGGAAGCGACTTCTCTGCGCTCTTCGGCCAGGTCCAGTCCCAGGGTGAGGTTTTTATCATTCTGGGCCTGGTCAAAGAGTTCAGATCTGAGGGTTGGGAGACCGATCTCGAGAGGGATCACGGCTTCCATTCCGTATGCCAAGGAAAAAGGAGTTTCTGAGGTGGAGCGTCGCGGAGTGGTCCTGTAGGCCCACAACACGCTGGGTAGCTCTTCTACCCACCTTCCTTTGGCCCCATCGAGTCTTTTCTTGAGCCCATCCAAGACCACTTTGTTGGAGATTTCAGCCTAGCCATTGCTCTGGGGGTAGGCCGGAGTCGAGTAGTGGTTTCTTATGCCGAGCTCCTTACAAAAGTTTTTGAAGAGGCTGGAGTCGAATTGGGTCCCGTTGTCCGAGACCAAGACTCGAGGGATGCCGAACCTTATGACGATGTTCTTCCATACGAAGTTCTTGGAGTCCCGCTCTGTGATGGAAGATAGTACTTCTGCCTCGATCCACTTTGTGAAATTGTCGGTGGCCACTATCAGCCACCTTTTATTCCCCGGAGCTCGATGAAGGGGTCCCACAATGTCCAGCCCCCACTGAGCAAAGGGCCATGGACTGGAGAGCGGGCTCAGATCCTGTGCAGGTTGATGGAGGTTGTGCGAGAATTTCTGGCACTTTTCGCACTTCATAGCGTACATCTGTGCGTCCTTTTGCATGTATGGCCACCAGTATCCTTGGCTTATAGCCCGGTATGCTAGTGACCTTCCTCCGATGTGACTTCCGCAGATGCCTTCATGTATTTCGTAAAGGAAGTCTTCAACTCGGCTTGGGTGGACGCACTGGAGATAAGGGCCCGTGAAGGATTTCCTGTACAGCTTTCCTTCTGGAGAGAGCCAGAACCGGGCTGCCCGGAGCCTGATCTTGTGAGCTTGCGCTCTGTCCTCGGGGAGTTGGTCGTCTTTGAGGTACGCGATGATGGGATCCATCCAACTGGGCCCGAGGTCGGCGCACATGACTTGCCGTGGTGGGCTGAGCTCTATACTCGGCGATGTTAGTGAGCCCACCTCTATAGTCCTCTTTTTTCCAGCCTCGACGGCGGAGGCTAGGTTGGCGAGTGCGTCGGCGTGCGAGTTAGAGTCTCTGCCGATTTGTTTGACTTATGCTTCCGGGAATTGGGAGAGGTGTTTCTTGGCGAGGGTTAAATAGGCTGCCATTCTATCGTCGCGAGCCTGATAATCTCCAGTGAGCTGGCTCGTCACCAACTGGGAGTCACTGTAGATTACCAGCTGTTGAGCTCCGAGAACCTTGGCACTATTCAGCCCTGCCAGCAATGCTTCATACTCTGCCTCGTTATTTGACGCTCGGAAGTCAAGGGTCAGGGCTTGCTCGATTACTAGCCCTTCTGGAGACTGGAGGACTACGCCGACGCCGGCCCTTCTAGAGGTGGAAGACCCGTCAACGAAGACCTTCCAAGCCGAGTCTCGGGAGATGCTCCGAGATCGCTCGTAATCAGTCTCCGGGACTAGGCCATCCTGCCCCTTGCCCCCCAGTTCGGGGTCGAGTGGGCTCGGCGCCGAACTCGGAGAAGTGAACTCGACGATGAAATCTGCCAGGACCTGCGCTTTGATCACTGTTCGAGGCTGGTACTGGATATCGTATTGCCCTAGCTCCACGGCCCATCTCGAAACTCGTCCAGAGAAGTCGGCCTTCCGGAAGACAGACTTGAGTTGGTGCTCCGTAACCACCACTATCGTGTGGGCCTGGAAATAGTGCGAGAGCTTCCGGGAGGCGCTGACGAGGGCCAGTGCGAGCTTCTCCATTGGCAGGTATCTGGTTTCTGCGTCGAGGAGGGTCTTGCTTGTATAGTAGATGGGCTTCTGCTGCCCTTCATCTTCTCTGATCAGGACTGAGCTCACCGCATGGTCGGAGACTGCCAAGTATAAGTACAATGTTTCGCCTTTCTTCGGGGTTGACAGTAGTGGAGGCGAGGCCAAGTAAGCCTTGAGTCCCTGGAGGGCCGAATCACATTCTGGGGTCCACTCAAATCTCAGGTTCTTTCTCAGCAATTGAAAGAAAGGGCGACACTTGTCAGAAGACTTGCTGATGAAGCGGTTGAGGGCGGCGGCCATGCCGGTGAGCCTCTGGACCTGCTTCGTTGTTGCCGGGCTCTAAATTCCCAGTATCGCGGAAATCTGGTCCGGGTTTGCTTCGATACCTCGTCGCGTGACGAGGCTCCCTAGAAATTTGCCGGACCCAACCCCGAAGGCGCATTTGGAGGCGTTCAGCTTTAGCCCGAACTTCCGGAGAACATCGAAAACTTGCCCGAGATCAGCCAGATGGTTGAGAGATTGGGTGGATTTGACGACCATGTCGTCGATGTATACCTCGACTGTCTTGCCGAGGTGCTCCTGGAACATTTTGGTGACCAATCTCTGATAGGTTGCCCCCGCATTTTTGAGACCGAACGGCATCACCTTATAGCAGTAGGTTCCCCTAGGAGTGATGAATGCTGTTTTCTCCTGATCCGGTCCGTACATAGGTATCTGATGATATCCGCGGTAGGCGTCGAGAAAACTCATCCTTTCGTGACCGGCGGTGGCGTCAATCATCTGGTCGATCTTCGGGAGAGGGAAGCAGTCTTTGGGACATGCTCTGTTGAGATCAGTGAAGTCGACGCAGACCCTCCATTTTCCGGTCTTCTTCCTCACCACCACGGTATTCGCCAGCCACTTCGGGTACTGGACCTCTCTGATGGCGCTTGCTTCTAGCAGTTTTTCCACCTCTTCGACCACGGCTGCAGACTAGTCGATTCCGGACCTTCTTGCCTTCTGGACCACTGGCTTGACCTGAGGGTCTACATTTAGCCTGTGGCTCATAACCTCGGGGTTCACGCCTGGCATCTCCTGCTAGGTCCAGGCGAAGACATCTCTGTTTTGCAATAGGAAACTGAGCAGCTCGGACCGCTCCTGCTCGGCGAGCTGGCTCCCAAGAAGGAAGTGTCTCTCCGGATCACTGGGGTCGATCCTGACCTCGGTGAGATCCTCGATACTCTTCTCTCCTGGATCGCGGCTGACCCTGTCCAGCTCTGCTTCCAGCTCTGCCATGTGCACTTGCTTTGGCTCCTCCTCACCGGACACCACGGCCATCATGCAACGTTTGGCCATTTGCTGGTCCCCGTCGATCGTGACCACCTCGACTTCGCCATCCCTCTCCAAAGGGAATTTGAGCTTTTGATGGTAGGAAGAGGGGACGGCCTCTATCTGGTGCAGCCAGCTCCTCCCTACGATGGCATTGTAGGGAGAAGGCGTGTCCACTATGAGGAAGTCGGCCACCACTGACGTGCCACCTACTTGGACTTTGAGGGAGACTCTCCCTTTGGGGTACACGGGCTTGGCGCTGAACCCTATCAGGGGGGTCCGCGCCTCTTGGAGGTCCTCTTCTGTGAGCCCCATCTTGGTGAAACAGTCGAAGTAGAGGATCTCAGACGAGCTGCCGGGGTCGACGAGGATCCTCTGCACCTTGCAACTCCCCAACTTCAGGGTCATAATCAGCGGGTCATTGTGAGGGAGCTGAACCCCTTTCAGGTCCTCATCTGAGAACCAGATCTTCGGCCTCTCTTTGCGAGCCTTTTTAGAGGATGGCCCGAGCTCGGCCGACATGACCTGTTTCCCATGGGAGGCCCTCCTGGCCTCGGCGCGGGCTTGACCGCTGCTCTGCTTGGTAGGGGCCAGGTGAATGACGCTTATGATCCTCTCCGACCCGTCGCTGTCGTGATTCTCCTCAGTTCGGCGCCGAGGTCAGTCGCTGCTCCCGCTGCCTGCTGTCTTGTAGTACTCTTTCAGGTGCCCGTCCTTGACGAGCCTTTCGAGATGATCCTTGAGGGAGTAACAGCGCTCAGTGTCGTGCCCGTTCTGCTTGTGGTAAGCGCAGAACTTCGTCTGATCCCTCGTGGAGGGATCGCTCTTCATAGGAAATGGCCATTTAAAGTATGGCTTTCCCTGAATCTTTTCCAATATCTGGTGAATCGGCTCTTTGAAAACCGTATTGACCCTCCCGCGGGAAGGGTAGGACGGTCTATGTCTCTTGCCTCCTCCTGGAGCGTGGGTCGGGGTCGACGATTGGCCACCTGAGTGGTGGTCTCGGCTTGTTTCTTCTCTGTGATAGGTCCTCTTCTCCCCCCCAGAGGCTCGATCTTCCCGCCGAGATCGATCCTCCTGCCGCGGTCGGTCCTCCTGCCGAGGACGGCTCTCGTTCCGAGACTTGCTCCTAGAAACGCCAAAGCTCTCATTGGCCCGTGCTTCGTCCTCCTCCTGCTCGATGTATTTGTTTACCCTCGCCATGAGGGCTGTTACAGAAAGAACAGGGTTGCGGACGAGCTCCTTCCGAAGTTCGCACCCTGGCAGGAGGGCGTGCTGGAAGGACTTGATCGCGACATCTTCGGAGGAGTTGTCGATTTGACTGTAAACCGTCCAGAATCTTTTGGCAAACTGAGTGATGCTTTCACTCCACCTCATTCTGAGGGCCATGATGTCGCTGTCGGTCTTGGGAATGACTCTGTGCGCCTGGAATTTCCCGAGGAAGGAGTCCCGCAACTGGGCCCAGCTCGAGATCGATCCCTCGGGGAGCGCACAGAACCATTTGAGGGGTAGGTCCCCCAGGCTGGAGGAGAAGACCCTGCAATTGAGGTGCCCAACGTCGCCCCAGACGGACAGCTTCTGGGTGAAATGGCGGAGATGCGCTGCTGGATCCGAGGTCCCGTCGTAGAGGACGAACCTCGGAACGCTGAACTTCTTGGGGAGGGGGTATTCGATTATCTCTCTGGAGAAGGGTGACGAGTCGAGGCCAGCGAAGTCGGGGAGGTCCGGCTGGCTTTGGGCGAGCCCTGCCTCCTTCAGGGTGTTCTGGATGGCCTGCTTGACCAGGCGGTCGATCAGAGCCTGCTGGTCCGCCGCCTCTGATCTCGGCACCGACCCCCTGTCCTCGTGGTTATGGCAAGAACTCCCGACGTGACTTCGCTCCCGACTCTTATCGTTCAGATGATCCCTTAAGTCTTTGCCGGTGACGGGATCCTTCCTGCCCACGGGATCACCGCCCCCGGGGACTACTTCTTTCTCCCGGAGCTGCTGCCTAAGCTGGCGGATAAGATTGTCTTTCTCCTGGAGGGCGAGATTCTGAGCCCTGATTGCGGCTTGAGCGGGGTCGGCCCTGTTGCCTTCGCGGTCCGAGTGGCGCCCGGACCGATGCGACCCCGCCGCTGCCGGAGCCTTGCCCTTCGAGAAGCGCTCCTGAAGGGGAGCGTTCAGCCGCGGTGGATCTTCCACCTCTAGCGATGATGACGCGGACTCGGTGTGGTAGCTTTCTACCTCTGCGGCCTCCCTCGAAGCGTAGGGCAATGGCCCAGGGAGAACCAGTGGCCCTGCGGGGAGGGACTTCGGGTGCTCTGCGCCTCTCTTGTTTCTCGGAGCCATGGTGATTGGAAAGGGTTTTGGGAAAGGTTTTGAGAGAAAGTTTTGGGAAAGGTTTTGAGGTATGGGTTAGTACTTTCCCACAGACGGCGTCAATTGTAAGTGCCTGAAAATTAAGGACTTTAAAACAGGGATTAGGACCCTTGATTCGGGTGGCTTGGATGAAGATTGCTGTGGCTCCGACTGGACCTGAGGAGGAAGAAAGGAAAACACGTCAGAGGACCCTGACTGCAGGCAGCGCAAGGCTCTCCGATGCTTAAGTTAGTTCAGTGAACGAACAAGGGAGATGGAGAGGAAATCGCAGAGTGATAGTGTGTATTATGGGTTGCGTACCTTTAGGATGGAAGTGGATGCGCTATTTATAGGCGATGGGGTTGACTATTGTGGGCGAGTTCCAAGACTGGGCCGGCCACTTGAGTGGCTGCGTCCACTCAGCCCATAATGCATTAAATGCTGACCCATGCTTCATTAAATGCTAGGCTTGCTGGGTCAGGCGGCGGTTCTGACTTTTGGGCCAGGTCCCATCAGGCCTGGCCCGGGGCCATGCCCTGGGGGGCGCACGTGTCCTGTACGCGCCGTTTTGTCAGTAATGATAATCTGCAAGGCATGCTTTAGCATGCGCCGTCGTTCTGTCGCTGGTCTCATCAGTCTCCGTCAAATCCGCGTTGCCGGGGTCGATGCCGAAGTCGGACAGGTCCGACTTCGGGAGCTCCCACCTCGGCGAATGCCGCGGTCCTTCAGCCGCGGTCACCCTTGGCCTAGGGGAGGCATAATCATCCTGTCTGGAGGCCTGGGCTAGTGATGATCTCGGCTTAGTGAAAACACCCCCACACAGTAAATAAATTTTCAAATTAGTATATGAAGACAACAAGAATAATGGACCACAAGCAAGTCATCATTAGCATATATGTGAAAACCAATAGCAAGATAACCAATAGCAAGATATAGTGAATGGTGGGCCCTTTAGCAGTATTGGTGGGGACAGAAGTCCCCAGGTGAAAATCAATTTTGATTGCTTTTCCCTGTCAATATGCAGGTGTTGTGGATGGAATTGGATATTGGTACCACAACCGGAAAAAGGGCCCTGCCATGGAATGAAGTTTTATTTGTAAAATGTCAAAACAATGGATCCGATTTTTTTAGGACGGATAGATGATGGACAGATGGTATTTTGGATCATGACAGCACGCACCATGTGTTTCACGAGGGTGTTGCACTCCTTTGACCCCTGGAAGTTAAAAAAGCTATTTAAAGTGCATATGCCGGCCACTAGATTGTTCGTACGTGGGACCTAACCACTAAACAATGCTGGGAATGGTGCTGTTCGTTTGTCATTTTAGGTCCCTTCGTCATGATGGTTTGGTTTCTTTTGTCCTCTTGGTGCTTATGTTCTTCATTTGTTGAATGGCATCTTTTTCCTCCCGTTGAATAATCTAGACCACTCAAAATATAAGCCCGGATATGTTCAATTTTTACTTTTGTATGAGTTAGCCCATGTGTAAGATTGAGGTTACGTAAAAAAAGGGAAATTCTAAAAAGGTCAAGGCTCCCCTAAGCTCCAGTTTAGAGAGAAAATTTTGTAAGCTCGTGTTTGTGGGGCCCACCTTTGGTCCATCCAAATGGACCAAACATATGACCCCCTTAAATTGAACATGTTCACTAACTTCCGGTAAGATCCGAATTTAGTGGACCGTTGGATTGACTATATAGCAATCCGAATGGATTGTTGACCATTAAACTCTTGAGCCCATATGGAGATGATAGAAATTACAGTTAGGGCTGATTTTTTGCATGGAGGAAGATCCTAGGGAGTCCTTGAAATCCCCTTCACCCACATCTTCATGTGGGACTCCAAGTGGGCCCCACTACACACTTGAGCTTACTTTATCCTAAGCTTGAGTTTAGGGGAGCTGGCCTCTTCTAAAAAGTGCCTCACTTTAAAAACATCCATATTTCTGCTCCTGTTTTTTCTTTACATAGGGCCACGTTCAGTAAATCTAATCTTTTCACACCTGCTTCCACATGAATAGCCACTAGTCTAAGTTTGACACTCGTCCAACTTATCCCAATCGTTGGATTGAAATCATGATAAAATGATGCATTTAAACAATTAAGTTTTAAGGTCGTGGATCAAAATATTAGAATGATCTTATTGACTTAAGAAGATTTTTCTTATAGGTAGACATCGTATGGATATTTCCATCCAATAGACTTCCATGATCATCATGCATTCAATGGGCCCAACTAGAGGGGTATTTTCTCCTAAAAAATGCCCGTGCGCGGTGTAGTACTGCGCGCCCTATAAAAAAATGTAGATAAAGAAATAAAAACGATCATGTCTTTTATACATGTTTTTGCTATATCTTCATTCTTATGGTGGGGTCACGGATATTAGACAAAAATTAAGGCATACCTATAAAAGATGAAGGTGTTCGTTTTCAACTATTCAAGTTTTTAATTGATGAGCTCCAGTTAGAGTATCAGTTCTCTCTTGTGGAGGAAGTCTGAGCAATTGAGACTAGTCTAATAATGAAGGCAACTCAAAAAGACTCTTCTTGTCCTCAAAGGACTGGTATGGCTTGACATATTTGACACAAAGTCTTAATACATTTTCTAAATGAGCTAGATCTTTGGTTGAGATTTATGTTGGCCAATTCATAGGTTGGACAAAAACCTGGATCTATTGAGTTGTATTTTCTAATTTATTTTAGAATGGGCTGTGGTTGTGTCGCCGGAAGGGCTGAACCGAAGAAAATAGAAGACTGGGTGAATCCACCGAGGACCGATCAATCGGAGCCTCTGTCCGATCGATTGGATGGCTGAAGCGTCCCAATTATTTTGGGTGGTCCAATCGATCAGATGGACTGTGCGATCAATCGGATGGCGCGGGAATTTCGGGAAATAGTCCAGATCTGCTACGAATTTGTTTCCTTCTTTTCCCAGTTTGAGTCCTACTTGTGCTCTAACATGAAGGCACGAATTTGAGTTACAAATAGGGTGTTTCTCTCAACCCCTAAAGTGAGATGTGTATATTCAAGATTAGACACATCAATTAGCTCTCTCATTAATATGAGGTGAGAATACCCTAAGAGAGATTATTTAATTCTCTAAAGCTATTGAGAGATTGTTTTGAAAGGCTGCTCTAAAGGTTGTTGCTTCTACTCTCTTGTAGAATATAGTTCATCTTGGCTGACAAGATGTGAGGAGATCAAGTAAGGAGAACGATATATGTACGGTGAAAGTTGTGTCAGTGGGAGTTATGCAAGAACAGCTATATTCCTTAAGTCGAGGTACAGACTGAGAGAAAGAAATTGTGAGTATATCTTGTAACTATTCGTGTGTTCTTGGTTTCTGGTTCGTGGATTTTCTCCCTAAATAGGGTTTCCACGTTAAATATTGTGTCTGTCTTCTTGTAGTGTTTGATTGGTGGATTGCTAGTTATATCCTGTTTATTTTGTTTTATCGACTGCGTGTTGATTGGTTAAAATAGGACTAGTATCCATTCTGGTTACCTCCAGAACTTCCAAAGCTTCAGCAAGCTTTGTCCCACCCATCCATGAACACAGGAGTCTACATTGAAAATCCCCGATGCCTTATAGTCCCATTTGAAATTAATGTCGTTTAAGAACTCAGTCCAACTTGCTCCGACTTGGTGGAGTGAGTCTAAGGCTTGTCTATGTTATTGGGCTCACATAGTGACCTACTTGCAGAGCTAAACTTTTGTGCTTTAAAATTATGAAGCATAAGGGTATCACTGGGCGAAATGTGGTGCAGCTCATAGTGTATACAGAGCCAGGCATGAGTTTATTAAAGTTAACATCATTCAATACTGAAATATTATTCCAGAACACATACATTTGTAGATATATAGAACTAGAAAAGTCCTTGATGACATTGCAATTCAGTAGCGATCTGTGTAGGAGGGTATTATTTCTGTCCTCACAGATTTCAGACTTGTTACCTTGCGAATTCCATCGCTCCAGATGAGTCTCCCAAAATAGTATCCTCCGCCCAAAATAGTATCCTCCGATCACCTTATGATTTGAGGACAATGTAACAGTGAAGGAGAGCTTCTTGACAGTCATATTGAAGGCTAGCGTTTGTGGCTTCACTGTAACTTTTACACCAAGTGGACGCTCAATTGAAGCGACGTATGTGCTATCCATCGGGCCGACATTAGTAACTATTCTGGTAACACTCACAGAGCCTCTAAGGTTTGGAATTGTTACGGAGGGGAGGTTAAGATTAAGCAAAGAAGGCTTTTTACTGGGACACATAGTTGAATGCGAATAAATGTTGAAGCCTGTGAAACAAAGGTACTGAACATAGTCAGTCTTGCCCATATCTTATATCAGACCAGGGTCCATTGCTTGATCTGGATTCATGATGCCGCCTCCGTAATATGGAAGGGATTGGCAACCTTCTGAGGGTCTTCAACTGTAAAGATTGGCTCTCCAGATGGGTTGCGACAGAGCCTGGAACTTTTTCAACCTCTCTATAATGGGTTGCGACAGAACAGCTTGGACTGTTTCGGCCTCTGCTGTATTGGTAGTGGTCTGCAACAGAGCAGTTTGGACCGAAGATATGAGCAGAGCTGGCCTGGCTGTGTAGAGATTCTTAGTGGAGAGGTGACCTGCAGAAAAGGAAGAACCCTTTCTTAGTTAGGGAAATGAGGCATGGCCTCGAAAGTTTCCATGAAGAGTGGACCCATCGCTCCAGATCTTCCAAGGAGGGGCGCCTTCCCACAAACTTCCCAGTCGCCGAGAAAGTAAAGGATTCCTTGCGGTTTGTGACCATCTGCTGATGAATTTTTACTATTAGCTTTCCCTCCTTCCAGACGGGTAGATAGAGCTGATTGGGGACAAAAATGACCATTGGAGAGAAACAACTGGTATAGGTTTTTGGGGGGGGTTTGAAGTAGACTATGAGAAGAGGCTCGAAGAGACTGACTATGTGGATGTTGAAGAAGGCCATCCAGGTGATTATTAAGGAGCTGAAGCTGAGCAAGGTTCCAAGCAGTAGTGGAAGAGTGAGATGGAAGATTGGGAGTAGGCAGAAAGGGGGCCTTTGCACCGAATAAAGTTTTGGGCGTACCATTTGGATTGTTCTCCTGGGAGGAGGGGAGGGGCTCTGCTAAAAGAGGAGCAGAGTTTAGTTCTGAGTCCACCGGAGTTACAGTAACCAGAGGAGGTGTCGGTGGCGGATTGAGGTTTTGACGGTGGTCGGGAAGCATGTCTGAAACCCTGAAGCAGTAAAAACAAAAAAAAAAAAAAGGTGTGCTCTTAAAAAATTCAAAATGACAAAAAGGTGGTTTTACTCTCACCTCCTTTAACTTTTATCTCTCTTAATTTGACAAGTAATTTTATTTCATAATTACTTCGCCCTACAAACAACTAGTCCTTCGGTAATTTACTTGTAAAGTTAATTAAAGTGAAGGTTCAAATTGAGAGACATGAAAAGAAGAGGAGTCAAGTAAAAAAATATTAATTTTTAATTTTCACCTTCCCGACTTTGTGGCATTTTGCGGCATGAGTACCTTTTTTACTTTTTGATAAAAATGTGAGGGCTTTTTGTCATTTAATGGGATGAAAGACTGGTCTTTTTGACTTTTTTTGTTAAAAGAAGGGAATGTAATTTTTGAAATTTGATAGTTTTTATATGAACCCTCTTCTTTTTTCTGTGTCTTAATCTAAACCTTCACTTCAATTCATTTTACAAGTGAATTACCCAAATAAGACAAAATTATCTCGGCTTTAGGATGGAGTTGATATGTCGAATAAACTATGGAATATCGATTAGCCATTAAAGTCATCTCTGCAAGAAGAGTCACAATGAAATAGACACTGAGAGAAAAAATAAATTTTGATAACATTGAGGAATTTTTTTTCCAAGAATAAACTTGTGTTGATAGAAAAAATTAATTTTTCTTCATTGCTTAAGACATACTGTATTATTGTGAGGTTATTGATAACCTATGATATCATGGGTTTTTCCATGAATTTGGGAAAAAAAAGTTTAGGTTTAAGTCCCTCTCCTTCATTAAGAAATATAGAATTTATTTTTCAGAAATAAATATCTCATGAGAGAATAATAAATTTGTACAAGTGGGAAGCCATGATATCATGGGATAACGGTAAGACCGTCGAAAATTGAAACGACCAAAAGCAAGCGACTTTGATGATATTTTCTGGTCATTTATCATTACCTTGTAGAATCCATGTTTAAGTAATAGGTAAAAGTCTCTATTAAAGAAAAGTAGAAAGACTATTTATGTTCTCACGATAAAAACTGTGATCCTGTTTCTTTTCCAATTAGATTTTCTAACTAGAAAACACAAAGGAAAAGGGAAATACCGCTTCTTACCACTCGGGTATGGAGCCTTTCTCATATAGCTGCCAGGGTTCGAACCCGGGGTATGCTAGCTCTTCCCGCGTGTGCTGGACGTTCCTACCCAAGTGGGGATTTTTTCCGTATGTATCTGCATGGGCTCTCAACTAGGTCCCATCCCGGTTGGCTGGGTTAAAAAAAAATAAGAAAAGGGAAATGTACGTTTTGTCTTCTAAGCCATTAACTGAGAGTCCAAGAGACTTTTTCATGCTAGATTGACTTGTTGATTTTAAACATATGCCCAACATCTCTTTCCATCAAGAAAGAGAGAGAAAGTAGATAAAGTCGAATCAATTGTTTAGAACTTGCTTAATCCAACTAGGTCAAAAGCTTTTTTATTCACCGATTTTGGTACCATTAATGCACTACAACAAAAAACACTATTGGTGACATGAAAAAATATCACCGAAGGCCCATTTTTTGTCACCTATTATCATTGGTGACACGGGATGGAGTGTCATTGTATCCATGACACTAAAAGTCAATGGTGACAAAGTTTTTGCACTTGTCACGGAATGATGTCAACAGTGACAAAAATATGGTGTCACGGAAGAAAGATTTTCCATGACATAGTAGGGTGTCACCGAAAGCAATGGTGACAACAATGCAGGTGTCATAGAAAAGAGATCTTCTGTGACAAGAATTGTCACTAAGAATATTTATCATGACAACCAAATGCGTGTCACCGATAATATTACCAAGTTGGCACACAAGGGTGACATACTCTTTTTGTCACAAAAAAACACAATCAAAATATTTGTGCCACCCAAATTATCATTTCGCACCTGCTTACAAAGTTTCAAATATTTGTATCTAGATATACCCATTAGCAAAATTTATACCACAAAGAAGCAAAATATCATTCAAATCAAATATCCAACATGTCAACATTCTATCATCCAAGTTCACAACCCTTCAAAATATTCATCCTTCAATAATAAACACTTCAATGTTAATAGTTTTGGCATAACTATAAAACATCCATACACGGTGTGTCGTGTCAAATTAATTACAAAAATAATTCAAAACAAGTAACTCCATCTTGGTCATCTTGATTAACTGCCAAAAAGTCTTCAACTCCATCTTGGTCATCTTGGTTAACTGCCAAAAAGTAATTCCATCTCGATAGTTACCTACCTACCTGTATAAAATCGCAACAACAAAAATGTAATTATTTAACATGTTATGAAGCACACAACTCAAAATAAATGTATGAGAAAATAAAATGATACTATTCAATAAGTAACTCCATCTCGATAGTTACCTACCTGTATAAAATCACAACAAAAAAATGTAATTATTTAACATGTTATGAAGCACACAACTCAAAATAAATATATGAGAAAATAAAATGATAATATTCAACAAGTAAAATGTATAATTTGTAATGGAATCTACAAATTGAAAGATTCAAAAGAAGAGATTGAAGATGAAATGATTCAAGAGAGGGAAGAGACTGTAGTCTCTATCTAAATAGCTTATGGGTTCTCTTTTCCTGAGGAAAGTGATTTGAAGTTGGAGAACCAAAAGATTTCTTTTACTACTCACCTTTTTCTTTAATTAAATAAAGTAAGCTGCATACTTAAAGGCCATCATCACCTCTATATACATCCACTCAAAGAAAAACAGTATTGTTCTTGTTTTAACTGAAACAAAAATAGAATCACTTGAAAAATAGAAGATCCATAAAAAAATGTAGCATCAAAGAAGTAAGGGTGTGTGAAAATGTAAATTTTACAAAGTTTAACTGCAATGCTTTGGTGATGATAGTAGGGTGGTGAAACAGGCTCTTTCAATTATACAAACATATAAATTGAATACAAACAATCAACAAAATCATAGAATCATAATTTTTGGCTTCACAAAGCCTTACATACAATCAACAACTTGCACACCCAACAAGTCCCAGTTGGGCTACTGGTATGCACCAAGCAACCTAGAAATAAGTTACTAGTATGCACACAATTAAAAACTCGCAAGCGCACAAGATCACTATGTAGTGTAGTGAATTGTAAGTACGAGGTCGATCCCACGAAGACTTGTGATAAAATAATGTCAAAACTAACTAAAAATCAGAATATTAAATGGAATAATTGAATGATGAAAAGTGGAATTAAACTATTAAAAACAGTAATTTAAAGTATCAAATGCTAATTGGAAAGTAACGTAAAAACAACTAGTATGAGAATTGAAAAACAGTAATAATGAATGAATGAACTAGGGTTTCATCTACTCCCCTAACCAATTCTATGCATGTCCCTTATTATCTTTTAATCAAAAATCAGATTTTATTGGTGACATCTATCAACCTAGACCATGGCATATACGTCTAGATTATTATTCCCCTAAACCTAATTCATGAGTGGCATACTACATGAATTGCTCATTATGATGCAAAAACTAAGCATGGCATATGTCCGAGTCAAAAACAATCATAATGCATAAAAACAATGGGAAAGATAAATGCATGAGTCTAAGCATGGCATATACTTAGATTATTCATGGTTCTAAACCCTAGATGCATAACATCAAGATCAATCAAAATTAAGTTAGCTACTCTTAAAATTAATTGAACATCACATGGTTGGCATGGCATATACACAACTCATCAATTAATAACATGGTTTAGAATCTCAACCAATAAAACTGAAATCTGAATTAAAAGACGCCAAAAGAGACTACATAGAACTAGGCTAGGGTTTCAATTACACCCTAGCCCTAAAAAAATTAGCTACTCATGTTTTTAATGAAAAATAAACTAGAAAGTAGAGTCATAAGAATAAAACTAGAAGATGATGGTGAAGTAGTGGATGGCCAGCAGCTTTTCCCCTTTATTCCTCCTCCAAAAGCTCTCCAAAGATGGCTTCAAAGATGCTCCAAAGGTGCTGTATGGCTGCTGTCTTATGGCTGGTTATATGGCTGGAATATATGGGATGAATGGTGGCTGGACGTGGCTTGATGGGGCTGGAAAAGTACTGTTCACGTTTTTCCCTTTTATGCTATTTATAAGTCTTCAAAACAGCCTCTTTTAGCAAGTATTTCCTTGTAGAAATAGATCTTCAACCTTCCTTATAATTAGGAAACCTAATTATATTGAATAAGGAGTCTTCTTTCTTGTTTTAGCAAGCTTTCTAAATCTGGTCCCACTTGTATCTTCTAGAAACTTATTCACATGGACCCACAAATCTGAAATTAATTGCAAGGAATTAAATCTAAACTTTTGACATAAAAGTGGGCCCTATTTGATGCGTGTAACATAAGTGTGGGACCCCTCTTTTAGGACTTCTATCTTGACTTGAATAAGACTTGCTTTAACTTTCCTTCTTTTTCTCCTTGTTTTTCTCCATTCTTGAACTCCACTTCTAACTTGAATGAGACTTTCTAATTTCTGAAATTCTTCTATTTGTAATAGATGTGGGCCCCCTTTGGGTGTTTAACCCTAGATTGGGTTTCTTCTTTCTTTCTTTGCTTTTCTTCTTTGATTTGAATTGTAAGTTGTCCAAATAATTAGAAAGTCTTCTTGAAATCTGGAATATCTTGAATGGGACCCACCATGGTCTTTCTTTGGGATTCACGCCCATCATCATCTTCATTAATTCCTCTCTTTTTGCTCCTTTTGACCTTAGCATAAAAATTAACAAAACTATGTAAAATCAAATAAAATAACTATGACTAGCACAAGATGAATCAAATATTAGGGCTTAGATTGCATTCCATCTCATCTCCACACTGGGACTACACTTCACCTAGAATCAAGTAGGACTTTTGCACATAGGTTATCATGGGGTTAGGGTGAAGTGTTATGAATGAAAGGAAATGGATAACAAGATCTAAGGAATTTGCGTAGAATCACACTTCAGGTTCCTTTATACACTTCTGATTTTTTTTTTTTTTTTTTTTTAGATATGTTTTTTTTTTTTTTTAATACACAATACTATGAAGATGCAGGGTAACGGCAACTTTTCTTTTTTTTTTTTTTTTTTTTTTCAAGCGTTGAACACATTTTGTAATGAACCTTGAATTCATCTTTATACTTCCTTAGATAAGGTAAGGCTATACATATGGTAAGGTAACTCCCCCAAACTTAGGGGTTGGTATGGGTGCAAGAACTGGCTTAATTAAGGCTCAACATAGATAACTAGTGGTAAACATCAAAGGGGATGGATAGAAAAGCACAAACTAGTCAAACATGGCCTAAAATCATCTCCTATGGTTCATGTAGTCGAAATTTGCCTCAATCGGATAAAAGTGAGAGTTCTAGCATGTTTTTCCATATAAAAGTCAGAACATGTGATCAAAGACTGATAATGAAATCAATTGCATCATATAGATCAAGAAATGAAAGATCATATCACTCAGCATATAACCCTCTCAAGAATAAGCATTTAGGCTCAAATCTCACTAGGTTGCACAAGTTTTCACCAAAAGCATCTAATCATTCAATTGTGCACGAGCTTTCAACCTCAGACTATATCAGCATTGTAATCCACACAGTGATAGGTCAACATGCTTAAACGAGATTTACAACAATTGAATAATAAAAAGAACTAGCATAATTAAGTTTGATGAACCATGCAAGACAAATCATCATTTCTCATCATTGTGGTAGGAAGGAACTATATGACTCAAAGAAAAACAAAGAAAAACAAATATTTTTGTGATTTTCGAAAAAATTTTAAAATTTTTATGGATTTTTGGACTATAATGACTCTTTTAATGACTAATACTCTTCCCCCAAACTGAAATTAAACATTGTCCCCAATGTTGTAAAATAAAGTAAGAAGAAAACACTAATAACATAAAAGAAAAATAGAAGGACAAAGAAAAGGGTAAAAGAACTCAGCTGGATATGGAGTACATCGCCAGCTCTGAATCACCATCCTCAACTTTTCCTTGCAAAGATCAGGGCTACCTCCCTGTAGTGCTTGCTTTAGAGTCTTCAGCCAGACTGTGCTTCTCTATCAAGCAGAAGGGGAATCTGTGAATGTAATCACATCCACATCCTTATCAAAAATCTGGTCCCAATAGGGCTTGAGCCTATGTCCATTGACTTTGAACTTGTTACCATTCTTTGGATTATTGATCTCAATTGCCCCATGCTCAAATACCTGAGTGACCTCGAACGGGCCACACCATCTGGACTTTAGCTTTCCTGGAAATAATTTGAGTCTAGAATCGAAAAGTAATACCTTCTGGCCGACCACAAACGTCTTCCTTAATAGCTTCTTATCATGGAATATTTTAGTCTTCTCTTTATATAGCTTGGCATTCTCATATGCTTCATATCGTAGCTCCTCAAGCTCATTCAGTTGTAACTTCCTCTTCTCACCTGCCTCCTTCATATCAAAATTAAATTTCTTGATCGCCCAGAATGCCCTGTGCTCCAATTCCACCGGCAGATGACATGCTTTCCCATAGACCAAACGATATGGAGACATGCCTATAGGAGTCTTGTAGGCTGTCCTATATGCCCAAAGCGCATCATTCAGCCTTAAATACCAATCTTTTCTGTTGGGCTGCACTGTCTTTTCTAAAATCTGCTTGATCTCTCTATTACTCACTTCTACCTGGCCACTAGTCTGAGGGTGGTATGGAGTAGCTACCTTGTGAGTTATCCCATATTTCTTCATTAATGCTTCAAAAGACCTATTTTTGAAGTGACTGCCACCATCACTAATGATTGCTCTGGGTGTCCCAAATCTTGTAAATATCATGTTCTTCAGAAATTCCAAAACCACCTTGTGGTCATTTGTTTTACTTGGGATAGCCTCCACCCATTTGGACACATAGTCTACTCCTACCAGAATGTAGAGATAACCATAGGATGATGGGAATGGTCCCATAAAATCAATCCCCCACACGTCAAAGAGCTCCACCTCTTGTATGCCCTTCAATGGCATCTGATTCCGTGAAGAAATGTTCCCCATTCGCTGGCATCTATCACAACTTAAACAAAAAGTATGTGCATCTTTAAATATAGAGGGCCAAAAGAAACCAGATTGAAGTACCTTAGCAGCTGTCTTCTTTCCTCCAAAATGTCCTCCACACGCCTTGTTGTGGCAATGTGTTAAGATGCTTTGAACCTCTTCCTCTGGTACACATCTTCTAATGATCTGATCCGAGCAGTACTTGAACAAATATGGGTCATCCCAGTAATAGAAACGTGCCATGTGCACCATCCTCTTCTTATCTTGATTAGTAAAATGCATTGGGAACTCACCACAAACCTTGTAATTCACCAAGTCTGCAAACCATGGAAGCTTGGTAATCTGAAATAGTTGCTCATCTGGAAAAGATTCATTTAGCGGAATTTCGTCCCCTTTGAATGCCTCATCATTCAACAATCTGGATAAATGGTCTGCCACTACATTCTCACTGCCCTTCTTATCTTTGATCTCAATGTCAAATTCTTGTAGTAACAACACCCATCTAATTAGCCTTGGCTTTGCATCCTTCTTGCTCATTAGATACTTCAATGCTGCATGATCTGTGTAGATTATTACCTTAGACCCAACAAGGTAGGATCTGAATTTTTCTAGTGCAAAAATTACAGCAAGAAGTTCCTTCTCAGTAGTAGAGTAGTTCAGCTGTGCATCATTTAGAGTCCTGGAGGCGTAGTAAATCACATGTGGAAGCTTCTCTACTCTTTGGCCAAGCACAGCCCCCAAAGCATAGTCACTGGCATCACACATGAGCTCAAATGGCAAACTCCAATCAGGTGCCATGATAATAGGGGCTGATGTCAAAAGCATTTTCAGCAGCTCAAATGCTCGCAAGCAATTCTCATCAAAAACAAACTCCACCTCTTTTTGTAACATTGAACAAAGTGGTCTTGCAATCTTGGAGAAGTCCTTAATGAATCTGCGATAGAATCCAGCATGCCCAAGGAAACTTCGTACTCCCTTCACGGATGTGGGTGGTGGAAGTTTGCTGATCAAGTCTATCTTAGCCTTATCCACCTGTATCCCCTTGCTTGTTACCACATGCCCAAGTACAATGCCATGTTTCACCATGAAGTGGCATTTTTCCCAGTTTAACACCAAATTACACTCCTCACATCTCTTTAGCACAAACTCCAGATGATACAAACAGTTATCAAATGATGATCCAAAGACAGAGAAGTCGTCCATGAATACCTCAATAAAGCGCTCCACCATATCGGAGAAAATACTCATCATGCATCTCTGAAAAGTTGCTGGTGCATTGCAAAGCCCGAAAGGCATCCTCCTGTAGGCAAATGTCCCAAATGGACAAGTAAAAGTGGTCTTCTCTTGGTCCTCTGGAGCAATAGGAATCTGATTGTATCCACTATATCCATCGAGAAAACAATAATGTGAATGCCCAGCTAGCCTCTCTAACATTTGATCAATGAATGGTAGTGGGAAGTGATCCTTTCTGGTAACTGTGTTAAGCTTCCGGTAGTCTATGCATACTCTCCATCCAGTGGTAACTCTAGTAGGAATCAGCTCATCATGTTCGTTCTTTACCACTGTCATACCACTCTTCTTGGGAACAACTTGCACTGGGCTAACCCACTTGCTATCGGAGATTGGGTAGATGATCCCAACGTCTAATAGCTTAAGAATTTCTGCTTTGACAACCTCCTTCATATGAGGGTTGAGTCTCCTTTGTGCTTCCCTTGTAGGTTTAGACTCTTCTTCTAACAAGATACGGTGCATACACATGGTTGGGCTTATACCTTTGATATCGGCAATGCTCCACCCCAATGCTGTCTTGTGAGCTTTTAACACTTTTAACAACTTGCTCTCCTCATCAGAACTCAAATCACTGGCTATGATACATGGCAAAGTCTCATGTTCTCCCAAATAGGCATATTTGAGATGTGCAGGTAATGGCTTTTAATTCTAACGTTGGTGCTTTTATAATTGAAGGAACGGGTTGCTTTGTGGAAGAACCCAGAATTTCATAAGAGTTAGCATATTTACTTGGAATGGAGGGGAGTACTTCTAGCTGATTTACAATCTCCATAAGTGTTGCCGCAAGCTCATCACTATCATGCTCGATTTCAGATTTGGTGTAGCCTAGCTGAATGCATGTGTCCAACTCCTCCGTGCACCCATGTGCTCTTGGAAACACCTCTACTATAGCCTGCTTCAATTACCTCAATCTGAAAGCAATCTTCATCTCTAGGCATTTTCATAGCTTCGAACACTTTAAACTCAATTTTCTGCCCATTGACCTTCATTTCAATTGTGCCTTTCTGTACATCTATCTTTGAACCCGCAGTGGCCATGAAAGGTCGGCCGAGTATAATAGAAAGGTGGTGAGGCAATGATACACTCTCCATGTCCAGTACCACAAAGTCAGCAGGTAATATGAATTCTCCTACCTTCACCAAAATGTCCTCCAGAATGCCCCTTGGGTGCTTCACACTCCTATCTGCCAATTGCAATGTAATTGAAGTTGATTTGAGCTCTCCCAAACCCAAATACTCATAGACTGAGAATGGCAGCAAATTGATACTCGAACCCAAGTCTAGTAAAGCTTTCTCAAAAGTATGCTCTCCTATCTTGCAAGGTATAGTAAAGCTCCCAGGGTCCTTCAATTTTGGTGGAAGCTTTCTTGAAAGAACTGCACTGACTTCCTCGGTTAACTTAACCTCTTCATGATCTTTGAATCTCCTCTTGTTTGTACATAGCTCCTTGATAAACTTTGCATAAGAGGGTATCTGCTTGATAGCATCAATCAGTGGAATGTTAATCTCTACCTTCCTTAGAGTCTCGAAGATGTCTTGAGTGAACTGATTTTTCTTCTCTTGTCTCAGCCTCTGAGGGTAAGGTGGAACTGGCTTATAGATCCTCTCCGGCGCTATAGAAGTTGTTTCCTGAATAGGAGTTTGCCTTGCGTTGTCCTGTGGCTCAGTGTCTACAGTTTTCGGATTTTCATGTGGCCCATTCACGCCGGTGTCTATGGCTGTACCATGCTGCCTCATTCTCCTGTAGACCTTCTCTGGCTCTTTGGTGACAATAGTTATGGCCTTCAGATGCTCATGATTTTTAGGGTTGATTTCAGTCTGACTTGGAAACTTACCGTCCTCCCTCTTGCTCAAGGCATTAGCTATCTGACCCACTTGTGCTTCTAGCTTGGCCAAACTCTGCTGAGTATTTGTAATTGCTTGGCTATGTTGCTGGAAATTAGCCTGAGATGACTGAATAAACTGGGTTACCAAACTTTTGAACTCATCTTCTTGTGGCTTTTGTGCACTGTTCTGAGAAAAATTATTATTCTGGTAGCTTCTCTGTTGTCCTTGATATTGGTTCTGATTCCCTTGATTTCCTTGATTGTTTTGATTCCCTCCCCAAGAAAAGTTTGGATGATTCCTCCATCCAGAATTGTAGGTATTGCTGTAGGGATTATTGTGCTTGGGAAAAGCGTTACCAACATAGTTGGTTTGTTCCTGGTCTGTAAAAGATGACATGGGGCAGCATTCGGTAGTATGGTTAGTGTGAGAACATATAGCACATACTTCCTTTGGTGTCTGTCCTTGCATGTTGTTGGAAGCCATTGCTTTGATGAGCATGTCCATTTTTTTATCCATTGCCGCCATCTGGGCAGCTATATTTCCTTGAGACTGGATCTCATATATTCCTTGCTTCTTACCCATCTGTTTGTTTCGACAAGAAAATTGTTGTGAGTTTTCACTAAGGGTTTCAAAAAGATCATAAGCTTCCTCACTATTTTTCTCCATCAGGGCCCCTCCACACGCAGAGTCAACTATTCCTTTATTCAGCTCGTTCAGTCCTTCATAGAAAGCTTGAACCTGATCATCTTTGGTGAGGTTGTGATGTGGACACTTCAATAATAAATCTTTAAAATGCTCCCACGCTTCCCAGAATTGATCTCCATCTTTTTGTTGATATGTTTGGATCTCTCTTCTTAATTGCCTTGTCTTTTGAGCCGGAAAAAATTTCTTTAGAAACTTACGGCTAGCTGCTGCCAAGAGTTGATAGAACCAGCATCCAAGGAGTTTAACCATATTTTAGCTTTATCCTTAAGAGAGAAAGGAAATAGACGTAGCCTGATGCCCTCTGCAGTAACTCCATGTATCTGTTGTGTCGCGCACAACTCAAAGAATTCCTTAATGTGAAGATAAGGATCTTCATTAGGTAACCCATGATAGTGTGGCACCATATTCAGCAGTTGTGCATGGAGAGTGAAATTTCCAGCCGTATTAGGTGGATAAAGAATGGTGGACGGCTGTTCGGTGTGCAAGGGTATGTAAGATTCCTTCATTGGTCTCTTTTGATTATTTACTACCACTTCTTCTTCGTTTTCTTCTCTGTCAGCCATTTTTCTTTCAGGACCTTGATTTCCGTTAACACTGGTTTCTTCAAGCTCTGAGTCAGATGAGGGCTGTGTATTGGTTCTTGCCCTTTGAGCTTGTCTTCGATTTCTTCTAAAAGTTCGTTCAATTTCTGGATCGTAGACAATGATGGCTAAGTCCTGAGATCGCCTACCTTGCATATACAGAATTTATGACCGCAAGTAAGCACCTATAAAAGAGTTAATTGTGCTAAAAGAAGAAAAATAGAAATCTGAAATTAAGTAGCTGAAATACTATGATAAAACAGTAATTAACAGCACTTTTAAAACTTCAAGTAACTGAACTAAAAATGAAACTAGACTATGACACTACACTAAACACAAGTTTTGACACTATTCTATGCAAACAAGTCCCCGGCAACGGCGCCAAAAACTTGGTATGCACCAAGCAACCTAGAAATAAGTTACTAGTATGCACACAATTAAAAACTCGCAAGCGCACAAGATCACTATGTAGTGTAGTGAATTGTAAGTACGAGGTCGATCCCACGAAGACTTGTGATAAAATAATGTCAAAACTAACTAAAAATCAGAATATTAAATGGAATAATTGAATGATGAAAAGTGGAATTAAACTATTAAAAACAGTAATTTAAAGTATCAAAAGCTAATTGGAAAGTAACGTAAAAACAACTAGTATGAGAATTGAAAAACAGTAATAATGAATGAATGAACTAGGGTTTCATCTACTCCCCTAACCAATTCTATGCATGTCCCTTATTATCTTTTAATCAAAAATCAGATTTTATTGGTGACATCTATCAACCTAGACCATGGCATATACGTCTAGATTATTATTCCCCTAAACCTAATTCATGAGTGGCATACTACATGAATTGCTCATTATGATGCAAAAACTAAGCATGGCATATGTCCGAGTCAAAACAATCATAATGCATAAAAACAATGGGAAAGATAAATGCATGAGTCTAAGCATGGCATATACTTAGATTATTCATGGTTCTAAACCCTAGATGCATAACATCAAGATCAATCAAAATTAAGTTAGCTACTCTTAAAATTAATTGAACATCACATGGTTGGCATGGCATATACACAACTCATCAATTAATAACATGGTTTAGAATCTCAACCAATAAAACTGAAATCTGAATTAAAAGACGCCAAAAGAGACTACATAGAACTAGGCTAGGGTTTCAATTACACCCTAGCCCTAAAAAAATTAGCTACTCATGTTTTTAATGAAAAATAAACTAGAAAGTAGAGTCATAAGAATAAAACTAGAAGATGATGGTGAAGTAGTGGATGGCCAGCAGCTTTTCCCCTTTATTCCTCCTCCAAAAGCTCTCCAAAGATGGCTTCAAAGATGCTCCAAAGGTGCTGTATGGCTGCTGTCTTATGGCTGGTTATATGGCTGGAATATATGGGATGAATGGTGGCTGGACGTGGCTTGATGGGGCTGGAAAAGTACTGTTCACGTTTTTCCCTTTTATTCTATTTATAAGTCTTCAAAACAGCCTCTTTTAGCAAGTATTTCCTTGTAGAAATAGATCTTCAACCTTCCTTATAATTAGGAAACCTAATTATATTGAATAAGGAGTCTTCTTTCTTGTTTTAGCAAGCTTTCTAAATCTGGTCCCACTTGTATCTTCTAGAAACTTATTCACATGGACCCACAAATCTGAAATTAATTGCAAGGAATTAAATCTAAACTTTTGACATAAAAGTGGGCCCTATTTGATGCGTGTAACATAAGTGTGGGACCCCTCTTTTAGGACTTCTATCTTGACTTGAATAAGACTTGCTTTAACTTTCCTTCTTTTTCTCCTTGTTTTTCTCCATTCTTGAACTCCACTTCTAACTTGAATGAGACTTTCTAATTTCTGAAATTCTTCTATTTGTAATAGATGTGGGCCCCCTTTGGGTGTTTAACCCTAGATTGGGTTTCTTCTTTCTTTCTTTTGCTTTTCTTCTTTGATTTGAATTGTAAGTTGTCCAAATAATTAGAAAGTCTTCTTGAAATCTGGAATATCTTGAATGGGACCCACCATGGTCTTTCTTTGGGATTCACGCCCATCATCATCTTCATTAATTCCTCTCTTTTTGCTCCTTTTGACCTTAGCATAAAAATTAACAAAACTATGTAAAATCAAATAAAATAACTATGACTAGCACAAGATGAATCAAATATTAGGGCTTAGATTGCAAACAATTAAGCACTTATCAGCTACAGCCAAATTCGTCCAAAAATTACAATTCTGCAAGTCTACTTACTCCTACAATATCAAATGACCATCCTTCGCACCCAATGACAGAAACGAGAAGATACATTAGCATATATTCGGTTAGAAGGCCCTAACCCCCGGTAAAAGAAAAAGATTTCTTGACATGCAAACTCTTCTAAACTCAACCCCAAAGCTTATGACACTTACCTCATGCTTGCAGAGTTTTTAGCTTCTCCAACATCCAGATAAATTGAATTCAACTCCATATGCAATGTAACAACTTATCAAGAAAAACAAAGACACAAAGTAAAGAGCACGATTGAAATGATAAAAATGTTTGAAATAAAGCTGATCCAACTAGACCATTTCACAAATAGACCCTTTGGTATGCGATCAATTGAAAAAACACATAAAAACACATAAGCTCCATCCAAACTAGCACCCACATTGAGCATGCAAAAACACATATAAACACTTCTCATCATAGAAAGAAGAAAGGAAACTGTGCAAATAATAGCCAAGTCCATATCTCCACTTCTGATTCTATATTTTGTACAATTTATATAGATCATAGCTCTATTAATATTTACATTTTTTTAATAGAACAACTATAATTATCATTGTATACTAACACTTTAAGATATATTCATATACATTTACGGGGGTGTTGGTATAGTTTTTTAGTATCTGTTAATAACATCAACATCCATGTTGCCTAAAAGTAACACTTGGAAGTTGTAATGACATATCTAAACAAATCTAACTTTGGTCATCATAAACAAAAGAACTGAGTAAAATCTAAAAACAGTCAGCTCGATCTCATCATACTCTTTGACTATAAACACACCAACCCTGAGTAAGGGATTGTTGGTTATTACTAAAATCACTTGGTAAAGATATCTCCATCCAAGCAATGAATTCCAAGCTTCTAGGCAATTCAAATACACTGAAATCCAATGATGTTGATTAGTGATTGGCATACATCCAAGAGGGTCCTATAAGGGACTTAGATTTTTACCAATTATAGAAACGTGAAAGGCATCTCTCGAGTGAAAATTACCCTATGTGTAGAAAGATAGATACATATAGAAGGTCTAAATTTCATTCATCAGAATGAAATAGGGTGATAGGGACATGTTTCTGATAATGCCGCTCTCTGTATTTTGGTGTTTTTAATAGAATTTATTCATTACACCAGAAAAAGAAAAAAGTTCATTCATCAGAGAAGGCAACATAGAATATTTTTGTATGTGAACAGAAAGAGCCAAATACTAATGTTTCCACATACCTTTTTCTGATTGAAATATCTTCAGATTTCAAAGGACAAAATCTCATGCTACATGGAACCAAAGTCAGAATACATTATATTCTTTCATTTGTTTGGCTTGATGTTTCTCTTTCTACATAGTTATCAGAGTCTAACACTCAACATTGACAGTCCATAGTTTGATTGAATTGCATGACTCATGATCTGGACTTCTAACCATCTATTAATTTGATCAGAGGCCCAATAAGATGTAATACAGAATGGTGATGGGCAATGACACAAGCATTCCAAAGATAACCCTGCAAAATCCAATAAATAGATTATTAATTACTGATTAAGGTTTAACTAATCTGATAAAACAAAGCATTAATGAAAGGTTTTTGTTGTACAATGTGGTGCTAGACCAATCCAAATATTACCCTTAAAACATAATCATGGAACAATTACAGGTGACAACAATAGTAATTCTCTTTCTAATTTAGAAATTGGTATGGGTTTCTAAACTTACGCTGTACTTAACACATCCAGGTGTAAATTATATTCCCTTACAAATACAAATGGTACTATTCCTTGTGGTAGAGCAGCCTGAAAAATCATTTTGATATTGAATGTTATAATATCTCTTTTATTGTGGAAATGCTTTAAGAATCTAGTTTATAGATTTGAAGCTTGAGACTTACTTGAACAATAGCGACTCTTAGGACTGTCCCTTTGAGTCTAATCGCAATAGATGCAATTGCCATTACAGCAGGCCCAGCGATGAATCTTGCAACCATACCATATCCTGCCAGCCTAGTCCCACAGGCTATGATCTTTGGTTGCAAAGCCATGAATAGACCTGAAAAAGAAATTATTTTCAGCTAATTTCAATTTAATTCACATGCTTCAAAAACCCAACAAGGAAAAAGAACAGAGAATCAAAACATATAAATATAATAATGTTCCTACCAAGACTAAACATGCCCTTTAATCAAAGTGGCACAAGACATCTACATATCAATCGCACTAGCTTGTAAGGCCATACGTTGTCCACCCTGCATTAATCCTATAATGGAGCTGTCACCTTATTAAGGAAATGACCTTTAATGAAAGTGGCACCCAACAATCACAGTGCACTCCTCTTGTCGGTCTATATTCTGCCCACCTTGCACTAATCTTATATGAAGCATCCAAGTCAAACATGCCGATGTGGTCCTTAGTCTTTGTTTCCCACCACCCACTACAAACCCTATTAACAACTATGTTCTGGAATAATAATAACAGATAATAGCTATAGAGAAGGTGATAACTATAACTATTTGCTCTTAAATTCAATACCCAGAAAATAGTTTCTTGTTACCTGCAAGTGGCTCTTCACATGAGCTAGTGTCAGATACTTCACATTCATCAACTCCAAAATTGATTTGGGTGTCGCTCCTATGATAACAATTTCCAAAAGAAAGAGCTTAAAACAATGGGCATTGTCTCCGAAAATCGATGGCATATTATTTGAATTACCTTTCAGTGAAGTCTTTATAGTTGTCTGAAACAGGGTGGGAGTCCACCTGATAAATGGCTTTAAATGAAAGGTCTGTGCTGCCTGTAAAATTGTAATTCAACCCCCAAAAGGATGGTTTTTTTATTCTTGACCAGACCATATAAATCCCCTTAATTATATGAGAAAATGGTGCATCTTACTTTATACTCAAGGATCATGCTTATAATATCCGTCCTCTTGAAAGGAGAAGCAGTGTCCATATCATAGTCCCTAGGGACTAGCTCAAGTCCACCCCGGTAGTGATAGGGATAATGAGATTCTTTGAAGAGTAACATATAAATGAAGAAACCAAAAATATGCAGTAAATAAGATGGATCAAGATTTTAAAACCAAGTAAAGGATCAAGATTATGTACGTACCTTGTAAGCATGTTCAATATTAGAAGTAAGGGAATTGATTCCAAGTTGAAACCAAGTAAAGGATCTAGCCATGGACCCAACTTGAATCCAAGTTCAGAATGATTTGGATCTGATCTAGTAGGACCTCAGATCCAAGATGACCCATTTATGGTGTGTATATATAATTGAATTAATCACAAGGGAGGCCCTTACCTAACAAGATAAGGCATAAAGGTGGTTTATCAATTTTTTGGTTGTAGTAAGGGAATTAATTCTTGTAGGTAGATGGATGACTTAGGCACTATTCACCATTGACAGCTATGCTAATCTTAGCTGGACTATGGCATCATCTGTGTATATTTATAAAGCTAATGAGACATTCACTTCATCCCTTTTGGCCTCACATAACAGCTACCTCAGATTTTTCCAAGCTATATAATATATGCATTGCTTCTTCGATCCAAGAAGAGATGATTGGAAAGCCAACTCAATGGGCAGAAAATGCCAAAGCATGTGCTAACATGAAGAAATAGCACTCATATATTAATTATTAGGTGAGAAGGGAAGACTTGAGATATCATTGTTGGTGTAAAGGCTAAAGAGCAACATCAACTCAAGGTAGTTGCAAATTGAAATATGCCCCATCTTAATATCTTCCTCAGCCACCTTTTGATCTAACTTTTCTACCTAATATACACATTTTAACTATTTTCTTACAATAGTTTCTAGTACCTATCAACAATCTCTCAATTAAATAAAGAAATTAAGGAATTCAAATAGATGGGATATGACACGAATTTGAATTTCCATATAGAGTAAATTCCAGTCAGATATATGTCACCACCTTTCTTTCTCCGTTAATTATAAGAAGCCACCATCAACTTTATACTCCTACAGTTAACAAACATAGTACCCATAATTAGTGGACCACTCCATAAAAATGGTAGTGGGCCAATCATGCATATCAGTGGCTTCACTCCTCATCACTTTGTGGTTGTAATTAACTGTTTTTTTATAGCATATAGACACTCTGTCCTTGAAGAAGAATGAGAAAGCTACATTCTTTGAATTATTATTAATATTATTTTACAATTGAGTTGGAGAACAAAAGGGAATCCCAGTTCATATATTTCTTTTTCTTGGAAGGATGCTGATGGCATCAATGCCCCAAACTTGAAGAAATTGAGGCTTGGATGGATAAGAGTGAAAATTGGGCTGGTTTGTAAAGAGCCTGTCTTATTTTCAACCACCATAAAAGAGAACATGGCATATGGAAAGAAAGGTGCAATAATTGAAGAAATCAAGACATCAATTGAGCTTGCTAATGCTGCAACGTTCATAGACATGATGCCACAGGTATTTCGCTTTTTGGTTCACCTGCATAGAGGTCATTATGGATTTTCATTGGCTTAGTTAAGGGGTGGCATGTGTTATGCAGGGGCTTGATACAATGGTTGGTGAGCATGGAGCCCAACTGTCTGGTGGACAGAAACAGAGGATTGATTAAACATGGGAATAAAATAATACAAAGAAGATTTAAAGTGTTTCCCACTTTTTGGGCAAGGAATTCTGCCAGGGGGCGGTTGAAGGTGCCATCCGGACGATGGAGGAGATTATATGCCAGCTTAAAAGTTGTAGATGAGGACCCATGCATTGTGTGGAACCACCAACTACAGATCAAAGCAGCAACCAGATGCTACTGAATTAGGATTTTAGGATTTCTTTTTTTCCAGGTCTTGTGAAATATTATGAGTAAACAATCAAACATAATTAACTCATGGGAAAGTGGTAATGTTTCTACCATTTGGTAATGACAACAAGTTCGGAAATTGTCCAAGCAAAACTAAAATTAAGATTCTTTCTTGTTTGGGTTTCATCAATCAACAATTTCAATAGGTAAGCAATTGGGATTCAAATAATATCACTGCGAGTTGAAATCTTTCCACCATTTTAGACAGAAATCTACAACACAGACGAAAGAACACATAAAACCGAAAATCACCCACAATCGAGAAAAAATTTCTGCAATTTGATAAAGGAAATTCAGCAAAGACGAAGACTACCCACATGACAATCCCAAAAAAGAAATTAAAAAAACCCAAAAAGATATCATGATACATTGCATCTAGATAGAACCCTAAATGAAGAAATTCAAAAAACCCACAAATGAGATGAGAGAGAGAAGAAGAGATTCAAATAATACCTGAGATTCATTGACGTTAGTCTCCTCACTTGTCGCCACGGAATCCATTTCAATACCAAGAAGAAGATTTATACAAAACCCTAGATTTATAGGTTCCCTGACCTTCCTCTGGTGTATGGAGAGAGAGAGTAGGTGTGGAGGATAAGAGGAAGGCGTTTAGAGAGAGTATGAAATGGGGGAGAGGGTGAGAGAAGAGGTGGATATGCTGAGAGGGATGGAAAGGACGGCGTGAGGGGATGATGGAGGATAAACAGGGAGGTGGCGTGAGAGAGATGGAGAGGGCCAGAGAGATGAAGGAGGTCAAGGGATGGAGGGTTGCAGGGGGATGGCGTGAGAGCTTGAAGGAGATGGCCGCTCAGGGGTGCTGGTTAGAGTGGTGCTGCTGTGTGTAGTGACAGTGGCTGGCGTGAAGATGGGTGTCCTGAGAAGGTGGGTGGGTGGGTGGTGCGCCTACGGGAAAGAAAGAAATGAGCGAGGGATAAGAGATAGGGAAAAGGGGAAAAGAGCCTGGAGAGGGAAAAGGGGACTCTAGAGGCGGGAGAGGGAAAAAATAGATCATTCGATGACAAAATTTTTTGTCACCGAATCTATTGGATCTTTCGGTGACAAAATTTTTTTGTCACCGAATCGCCTCTTTATTTGGCACCTTGCTAAAGCTTTTCCGTGACAAGCAAAAAAAAATTTTATCACCTTTGTGTGCGTTCCGTGTCAACATTGATTTTTTGTCACCAAAGGGTATCACCAATAGTGTTTTTTGTTGTAGTGATGGATTTACAGGGCGTGGTCATTCAATGTCTGTAATTCCCTGCATCTTGTATCTTGATTTTTGGTAATGTTTGGATCGTCTTAAGTTTGGGTCTTAATGTCTTATGTCTTAAGCACTAGGATAAGAAACTAAATTTCATTGTTTGGTATGCTATAACAACATGTCTTAAGCGCTAAGACGACTTGTTATTTAAGACGAGATTTATCTTAATTCTAGGAGCTCGAAGCCCAGCTCCTGGAATAAGACCCCAACATCTTAAGCAGTTAGACAGTACAGGACTTTAAAATAATTTTAAAATTCTCGTAATAACCCTCACCAATATCAACGATTGCAGCCCTAATCTCTCTATCTCTTTGGTTGCTCCTGCGTCTAAAGCGAAGCTCTTCCCTGTGCGACAAGCAACATCGATCTCCTTCTTCTTGTCTTGGATCCAAAAGATGTCACACATTACTAGAAAAAAAGGTTTTTATATTGGCTAAAAACCGATATAAAAGACCTATTATATCGGTTTTTTAGTGAACTTCAAACCGATATAAGTTCCCCCGATATAAAAGATAAACGTAACCGATATAATAAGTGTAATATCTCATATCGGTTAAGCCTAAAGCAATGTAATATCATATGTATTTATATCATAAATTATTGTAAAACCGATATAACATATAGCCAAACCGATATAACTTATAGCCAAACCGATATAATTAATATATGTTATATCGGTTTCATATAGTTTTTTATATCGGTTTCATAATAACCGTTGTAATTGATTAAGAATAACCGATATAAAAAATATGTAATTAGTTTGTTATATCGGTTTCATATGGTTTATTATATTAGTTACATTATAACCGATATAATTTCACAATTTTTTTTAATATCAAAAGAATATGCTGTACCACGACCAAAAAACCTGCAATATACCTCAAAATACTAACGTCTAAACACAAAAACCTTTGTATATATATAAATAAATTAATTTCTATGTACATATATACACATGCATATATAGTATAGGTTCTTCAAATACCCCCTTCTCAAGTGGAATACTTATTTCACTTGATTTCATCATCTTTTCTATAATCTTGCCAAACTTTTGTACATGCATGGGTAACAATCCAAACAACCCTCAAGCTTAGAACAACTAATAAGTATACGAAACATTAACTGGAAACGGGATTATGTATATACCAACATGCAGAAACCAATGTTAAAAACAAGAACAACAAGATAAGTAGTTCAAATGGAAAAAAAAGGAATGCCGAAGAATGAGAACTTACAAGGAAGAAGCTTGAACAACAACAAGAAGAAGAGAAGTCCAATGGGTTATAATATTTTCTTTTCATAATTCAACAAAAATAGATTTACTAAAAAAAAGAAAAATATATACGTTCATAAAAACCCCAAAAATATGTGGAACTCACAATGTTAGAATGAGCATTGATCCATCCAATATGAGTACCCAAGCATATGTAGATATCCAGGTATAATTGGTAATATCCACTGAGACATGTTCACAAGGGGATTCGTACCTTGCACCCTCTTTGAAACTTGGAGAGGAACCCTTGCAATGGGGATCCCATATTTCCGATCTGGTTGTGGCTTCTCTGATTCCTTAACTGAACACTTGGACAGAACTTCAGTAACATTTACCAGGTTCTGTGATGTGCTTTCTGAATGGAATACACACGGCCTGCATATAAAGGGGAACCATCAGCAGCTTGGTCGATACCCCAGTAAAGAAACGAGAGCAACACATTGACCATAAAGGAAAGGGCATATACCTCAGTAAAGATGCATGTTGCCTCTCAGGTGGGGCACCTGGAGCATCATTACCATAGTTCTTCTCAAGGTAAGCAAATTGATTCTTAAAATGGTCAACAGCACTGTAAAATTAAGAAAGCAATACAAGTAAAAGGATAGATGGCAGATGCATGTCAATGTTTCTATATCACCAAATTCTAGTAAAACCAAAAATGTGTTCCATTCAGCACAAATATACAAAACACTCAAGGGTGCATAAACATATACAGCAAAGAGAAATGAGAATGTGCACCAGACATGCAATGAAAGCGCATTCATCCCCTATACATCCATGCTGAGGCCTGTATTCCCACTCATGCCATATGAATTCATATCCGCATCTAGATGAATGCACTTGCTCATCTGCATGTATTGCATTGTACTAAAATTACATAAATTTCAAAATGAGAAAGCAATTTAGGAAATCAAGACAACTCTTGACTAAAGTTCATGTATGTGCATTGTGCAAGCTTGCTGGAAAAAAAACAGAGGAATTGGAATACTACATTTGGTACATGGGTCAAATCCCACCCAATTGAGAGCATCAGAGGACCCAAATACAGTGTGAATTAATTCAAAAATAAATGTTACATTTATGTAAACCATGCAGGCAAACCACAACACATTGAGAAAACTTACTTCTTATAGAGATCAAGTGTCCTGACGGCAACATCTAAAGCAAATTTCCCTTGGTTTGTCTTACCAATTTGACAGTATACACGAACTTTAGTCCCTGAGAATACATGATGATAGGATCAGGGAAAGGAGTTGACCCGTCATGAGAAACAAAAGAGATATTATATGTACATACCATCAGGTGTAACGCCTTTTGCATAATCAAATAAACAAACAACAACAGGTCTTAAATAAGATAATCCTAAAGATAAAATTTCCTGTAAAACCATCCTTTAAGAAAACAAGGTGACAAAGGTTGAGAACTCATTATTTAAAATAGGCTGAGCACTCATGGGCTGAGCACCCAAATAGGCTGAGCACTCATTTTCTATAGAGATGCAAATCAAAGAAAAAAAAAAAGGCACATCATTCAGGGATCATAGTGTTCTTACTGCCAAAGCTAGGGTGCCTGTAAATATCCCAGCTTTTAAAGCCGTTAAAACATATGCAAAATGGAATTTCAATTTTTGTATAGAAATATGATTCAATCTCTTCTTCAATGTCCCCACCTGCAACAAAGGAAGAAGAAAAAAGGCATAGAGATAAATTAATTTTCAAGGACTATCAATCACAAAGAGATTCCACTATAAAATGGAATTGGTTTATTTAAACACATGAAAGCACCCATCTGAATCGCCCATGAAGAAAAGCTAGGCTTCGAGCTTTCTAATGGATGATGGTGCCCTTCATGTGTTCAATGCAAAAGAGTAAGAGGACTCAACTATCTGGATTCCATGCTTTTCAATGTGAAGGAGATAAGACAGTAGACAACCAATGACAACGATCAGCACCAAAACCCACTCTACAAGAAAGAGAGCAACAAAATAAGAAATATCAGGAAAAAAAAAAAAAAAAACCCAAAACCAAATCCAACAAGTCAGAACACCTTTACCTGGTGGGGAATGTGTGCCAAGCCTAAAAATTATAATGTATACATGGTGGGGAAGGTGTCAAAACAGGGCGTCCAAATATCATTTCTTTGACCTTTACCTGCAAATGACTTTTAACATTATTTATACTAAAACATTAAAATAAAAGAGACCTTCATTAATTTAAACAAGAAACTCAAGCAATATGATATGCGGGACCTTTCACCTTCAAGTTAGTCATTGAATCTGGTGGAACCAATCACAATGCCCTACCATGATGAAACAAATGCTAATGCGCCCTCAATCCCAACCAACGTTCACCACTTGGATTGGTGATTAGGTGGGCCCTCGCGAAGTGTACACCTGTATATCCGTTTCTTCACAATTTTGTTACACCAAAAGAAGAAACCTAACCCATTTGAAAAGATGTTTACTTCAAGTACAGATTTGTGCACCAAATAACAACTAAAATGACTTCAGACCAAACGGATTGTTTATACATTTGGGTCAGTCTGGAAGTTAGTCAGGAATTGCACTATGCTGACAGTTTTCAGTTCAGTTCTTGTACCCCTGATTTTGCTCCAAATCAAGATTAAGAAAATTAAGTGAGGACACTAAACACATCCTACTTTGATTTTACCAGAAATGCAATATCCAAACAGAAACCAGCATTCGCCCAATTTAAATCAGCACTGCATTAAAATGTAATCAGTTAGAAAAAGTACAATCTCACACTCAAAATCCAAATAGACATCCTCACAAAAGCTGAATAGGATAGTCTTTATAAATTTTAACAACAAATTCCACCCATGGATAACAGAGAGAGAGAGAGAGAGAGAGAGAGAGAGGAAAGAATCAATCGCAAGAGAAGACCTGTTGGGCGAATCCCAACCAACGTTCACCACTTGGATTGGTGATTAGGTGGGCCCTCGCAAAGTGTGCACCTGTATATAAGTTTCTTTGCATAAGTAAACTTAAAAAAAAAAACCATTCAAAGTCACACCACTCCAATGTTCATGTAGGTCATCTTATTAATGGCAGCAGAAACAATACACGAAAAATTAACACCAAATTTATCTAATATCGATCATCATCTTTCAATTCTCCCTATAGTCGATAATCCATACAACCCATGAACTTAAATCTAATAATCTTAAGACAATTCATGAACTTAAAAAGACAGGATCAAAGTTCATATACTCATTAACCAGTTCCATTTCACAACAAAATTCAAATATATCACAAACACAAACAAACTAAAAAAAAAATTGTCTACTCTGTCTTACCACTCTGCGAATGTGAGGTTCCAGAACAGGCACCAACCACCTCTGCATCAGCTGTAGAGCAATGACTTCTCTTGATCTAATGGTTTAGATGCCTTATAAAAAAAGAAGTTGGTTACTTGTCAACACTCACCATTCCATATTCCAAACCAAACCAAACCAAGCATTTTCCCACTAGGTGGGGTCGGGTATATGGATTTGACGACGCCAATTAAATCTATTTAGGGTCATGTCCTCCGTTAGATCCATGTAGGCAAGATCATGTTTAATAGTTTCTTTCCAACTTCTCTTGGGTCTCCCTCTCCCTCTCCTACTCTTGGCAAACTCCATGCTTTCACACCTTTTAACAGGTGCCTCTGTTGGACGCCTTCTAACATGGCCGAACCATCTCAGTCGATTTTCTCTCATTTTATCTCCAATCGGTACTATTCCTACTATGCCCCTAATCTCCTCATTCCTAATCTTATCTCTCCTTGTGATCCCGCACATCCATCTTAGCATTCTCATCTCCGCAACTTCTATCTTCTTGACATGATTATGCTTTACTACCCAACACTCTGATCCATATAACAACGCTGGCCGTACCGCCACCTTATAATACTTTCCTTTAACCTTGAGGGGGACTTTCCGATCACACAAGACCCCCGAAGCACTCCTCCATTTGGTCCACCCGGCTTGAGTCCTGTGACTTACATCAGTATCAATCCCTCTATCCTGTTGCACCATAGATCCAAGGTACCTAAAGTTTTCTTTTTCTACTATCTTTTGTGTGCCCAAACTTACTTCTATGTTACCAGGTGTCCTACTTTGACTAAACTTGCATTCCATATATTCCGTTTTGCATCGACTTAGGCTAAACCCTTTTGTCTCTAATGTTTTCCGCCACAATTCAAGTTTAGCATTCACCCCTTCTCTCGTCTCATCCACTAAAATAATGTCATCTGCAAATAGCATACACCACGGCACCTCATCCTGGATATGTCTTGTAATCTCATCCATAACTAGGGCAAACAAGTACGGGCTTAACGCTGAGCCTTGGTGTAGACCAATCGTGATAGGAAACTCCTTAGTTTCGCCGCCAGTCGTCCTTATAGATGTCACGACTCTATCATGCATATCCTTTATCGCCTCAATATAAGCGACACAAACTTTTTTCTTTTCCAGAACTTTCCAAAGAATCTCCCTAGGAACCCGGTCATAGGCCTTCTCCAAGTCAATGAATACCATATGTAAATCTCTCTTACCTTCTCTATACTGTTCCATTAACCTCCTCAGGAGAAAGATAGCCTCCATGGTTGATCTCCCAGGCATGAAACCAAATTGATTCTCTGAAATATATGTTGTTCTTCTTAGTCTTCTCTCAGTAACTCTCTCCCATAATTTCATCGTATGGCTCATCAAATTAATCTCGCGGTAGTTCGCACAGTTCTGAATATCTCCTTTGTTCTTGTATATGGGTATAAGAATACTTTTCCTCCATGCATTAGGCATCTTCTTGCTCTTTAGCACTACATTAAAAAGCTTTGTCAACCAACTAATACCATCCTCCCCCAAGCACCTCCAGACCTCAATAAGGATACCATCTGGCCCAACCACTTTCCCATTCTTCATTCTTTTCAATACTTCAACTTCTTCCCTACTGATTCTCCTATAGAACATATGATTCGCTTCTTCTCTAGAAATGGTAAGCTGCCCCAATTGTATGTCACTACTACTGCTTTCGTTAAATAACTTGTAGAAGTAGCTTTTCCAACGCTCCTTTATCTCCTCCTCCTTTACTAATACCTTTTCATCCTCATCCTTAATGCATTTAACTTGATTTAAGTCCTTGGTCCGCCGATCTCTAGTTTTAGCAAGCTTGAATATCTCTCTTTCGCCTTCCTTAGTGTCAAGTCGCCTATATAGCTCCTCAAATGCCTTTGCCTTGGCCTCACTAACTGCCTTTTTGGTTTCTCTTTTTGCTTCTTTATACCTCTCCAAGTTCGCTTCAATTCGATCCTTTTGCCAAGTTTTAAAGCACTCTCTTTTAACTCTTATCTTGTCTTGGACGGCTTCGCTCCACCACCATGCCTCTTTCTGTACCGGAGCACCCTCTTTACATTCTCCTAAGACTTCTTTCCCTACCCTCCGAATACACTCTGCTACCTTATCCCTCATATTATTTGCACTCTCATCTGTTGCCCAAACGTCTTCCTCTAGTACTCTTTCCCTTAAAGCTAGTTGCTTATCACCTTTCAGGTTCCACCATTTAGTCCTTGAGTATCTATACAACTTCTTTTTTCTAGTCCACCTTTGTAACTGCACATCTATGATCAACAACCTATGTTGGGAAGTCAAGCTCTCCCCCGGTATAACCTTACAATCTTTACAAGCTAAACGGTCTCTTTTCATAGTTAAGAAGAAGTCAATTTGTGTCCTCGATGAGCCACTCTTAAAAGTCACCAAATGTTCCTCTCTCTTTCTAAAAAATGTGTTAGTTACCATGAGATCATAAGCCACTGAAAACTCCAAGATATCCTTCCCTTCTTCATTTCTATTACCGTACCCATGTCCCCCGTGTACTCCTATGTATCCATCTACGTCACGTCCTACATGACCGTTCAAATCACCTCCTATGAAGACCATCTCTCCTTGGGGTATCTCTAGTAGCACTCCTTCCAAGTCTTTCCAAAACTTCACCTTATGTCCATCTCCTAAGCCCACCTGGGGCGCATAAGCACTAATTACGTTCACTATCTCTTCTCCTAATACTAACTTAATTGCAATAATCCTATCTCCATAGCGCTTTACATTCACTACATCTTCCTTTAAGTCCTTATAATTTACCACTATGCCGACCCCATTCCTCGATCTATTAAGTCCCGTATACCATAACTTATACCCGGTCCTCTCAATCTCTTTTGCTTTGTGTCCCACCCATCTTGTCTCTTGCAAGCAAGCAATTGCAATTCGTCTCCTTTCCATTGTATCCACCACTTCCATAAGTTTCCCAGTTAGGCTCCCAATGTTCCAAGTGCCCAATCTCAGCCTTCTATTTTGGACTAGCTTCCTTGCCCCCCACACTCGTCCAATAAAGTGTGAGGACCCTTGCCTATTTAGCACTGCACCCGGGCGCCGATGCAGCGGTCCTTGCTCACTTATCACTGTACACGGACCATACAGCGCGTCGCTAGGTAGGGGACGCCCCAACGAAATTTCATTAGGTCTCAAATCCATAAAAAATCCGACTGACTATTGTGCTGGCTGTCGGCTACCTAACGCACAACCATCCTCCTTTGTCCAGGCTTGGGACCGGCTATGTCAAGGATACCCCAACATAGGTGGAGTTACCATCCCATCTTCATAAAAAAAAAAAACAGAGAGAAGACAAATATCTATATATAACCATCCAATGGAACAAATTCAAATGAATCTCACCATTCCATCTTCATTGAAAGAAACACATTATACAACATTCTATCAGGAATCTCTATAGCCCCAATTGGTGATAATCAAAATTTAAATGAATCGTGCAATTGGGTGCGATTAGCTCCGATTCCATTGAAAACCACTTCATTCCATTAAGAAAAGACATCAAGTACTAGAAGAATCACTGAAATTATGCTTATTAAAAAAAAATAACAGTTGGTAGCACATGATTCACTTTATTTCTCAAATGGGCAGTAGATAAGTCACTTTATTTCATATAAAATGCAATACACTTTAGTCTAGACCCATAAAGAGAAGAAGAAGAATGAGATAAATGGGGTGGGGGTGGAGTTAGAAAACAAGTACCGAATCTGCGAACTCGGGGATTGGGTCTGGAAATACATAATCCGCTGCCTGCAAAGCTGCTTTTTGTGTAAAGAGAAAGGAAATGAAGGCTGTGTTGTTGGGGGGGAAGTAAAAGGGTAAACAACAGAGAGATGAGAAGAAGGAGAAAAGGAAGTGCTCGTAGAGAGATGACAGAGATGAGGAGGAGATGAAAAAAATGAATAACAATAGCACTCAAAATGATAGTATTCCCCTTCTACCAAAATTTTGAAATTGATTACCAGCATGGGTACATTTAATTGCACCCTAAAACACCATCAGAAGAATAAAACAGAATACATTCAAACTCCACACACACACAAAAGAAAGAAAAGGAAAAAGAAAGTCCCAAATGTACAGAATCTAATGGTTTAAAAAGACAAAACCCAAAACCCAGAAAGAAACAAAGCAACTGTGAGAGATTTTTCTTTATTTCTCTGTCTGTGAAATGCAAAAGGATAAACCAAACACAAACCGAAAACAAAAAGGGAAGAAAAATGGAAAGATAAATGCTTACCCAGTGGAGCCTCTGCCACTGTTATCGGAATAAGTGAAATGGGATGAAACGATTTCGGGCCTCGAGGGTTGGAGAAATGTGAACGAAGAGGAGAGAGTCTTCTCCGACAATGGCGAGAAGCTCAAAAAGCAGCGACCATCAGAATCCCAAGCCAGCGATGGAGATCTAAGAAAACCTAGGATTTCTGAGAAAGAGAGGGGATTTCTATCTTCAGCAATCGATCTCCAACTAGTTAAACCCTAGGATTTTTGTCTTCTGCAATGGATCTAAGGACACCTGCCACTTCTGATTTCTGAGAAAGAGAGGAGAACAGGTTTTTGAGAAAGAGAATGGAGGGAGAGAAGAAACGTGCGCGAACAAGTGGAGGGAACGCTATCGAACAAGCAAGGCGAGAGCGGGGGAAAAAAGGGGGAAGGGAAAACTATCGAAATTTTTGCTAGTTTTAGCGGGCTGAAAATCTCTAACCGATATTAAAAAAAAAGGATTTAAGAAGAACTGATATAAAAAGATAGATGTCATATCGGTTTTGGGAAACTATATAATATAGGTTTCATAATAACTGATATAAAATATAGCTAACCGATATTATATATAGATTATTATATCGGTTAATATGTAACCGATATAAAAAAGAATTGACCGATATAAAAAAATATTAACCGATATAAAAAACCTTGACTGAAGATATTATATCGGTTATATTAAAAATCGATATGGGGCACTTTTTGCAACCGATATAAAATGTTCTTTTGGTAGTAGTGACAGCTTGTTTCTGCAACTATGGCCTCTTCTTTTTCAACTTCTCCACTTCGTCCGGATCTGTGCCTGATGGCCCACCTTGACTATTAATCTGGATCCCCTGTTTTGCAACAGGTCTCCAATTCTTCAAGGTTATGGCACACCATAAGATCAAGTCCCCTGTCTCCTCTGGATCCAATTTTTACAAGGTGCAGACCTTTTGCAAACACAACCTGAAATCTGCAACGATGACCAGGTCCTTTGCTCCTCCCGGGGGGGGGGGGGGGGGGGGGGGGGGGGGGGGTGGGCTATTTTAGCCCAAAAAAAAAAAAAAAAAACAGTTTCCCAAGTGCCCAGCCAACTGAGCCAAGGAAGAAATTTTTTTTTTAAACCTATTGTTTGTCTTTTGTCATACTTATCAAGATCTATTGTGAAGACATTTTTTTGTTGATTTTGAGTAGTATAATAAAAATGATCACACTTTTGGTATGATGCTTGTAGAAAATGAATTATGAAAATAGTACATAGATAGTTTTTGGTGGGACATTATTGCTATTTTTATAGTTTTTGGTGAGACATTGTTGTTATTCTTTTAGTGTAACTTAAGTGCAGCCCCCCCAGATTAGAAGTCCTGGATCCGCCCCTGGCTCCTGCTCCAGCGACTGCAACAATTTGAAGGTCTGGATCTCTTCTTCGGCCAGAGAGATTCCGGATCCCCTGCGATTTCAATGCAGAGCCCCTGCTTCTTCTTTCAACGTCTGCAAGAGCACGCGCAGATCGACTCCGATCTTCAACAAAACACAAAGTCTGGGGATCAACTATGTCGCTTTCTCCTTCTTCAGGGAACAACTCTGCAACAGAGGGTCTGTGCCCACTGAGATCAACTGCGATTGATCTCTTTTTCAACTAGATCCGGTTTCTGGATCCATCGATCACACGATCTAAGCGATCTCTGCATCGCACAGCAACACCTGATCCTTGATCAAGAAGGTGGCCCACCTACGATCTGAGCTCTGATACCAGTTCTTGTGGTGGGCTCTACAGCGGAAATTCCAATGATCGATGGTCTAGATGTAACTATGCATGAACACATGCAATCAATCTACACACAGGATTTGCGTGGCTCGCCCATTGAGAGCTGCCTACAAGGGAAGATGGCAACATCGATCTCCTTCTTCTTATCTTGGATCCAAAAATTTGGAGTGTCACAGATGTTTTTCAGGCTTAAAACCATTTTTTTTAAATGACAGAAATTACTCTTAACTTAAGACATGGATAAGATGCATTACCAAATAATCTTATTCAATTCAGATCTCATAGCGTTCGGGTGTTGCTAAACGATCTTATTGCAGAAAAACTAATCAGATCTTAAACTCACAGATCTTTTTCAGACAATTAAGTCGTAAAAAAAATAAGACAATCCAAACAAGCCCTTAGTGTGGTATTACAACATAGGCATGAGCTGATATATCAATTTTAAAATTATATTTTTTCATATGCTTCGGCATTTCTTCGTTAGAAGAAAATAAATTTTAAAATAAATTTAAAAATTGAGAAATAGCAATTGCTTCATTGTTGTGTACTAAGATGTAAATGAATAAAGACAACAAGAATGATGCAACGGCCTTTACAAAAAAAAAAAAGAAGAATGCAACGTATTTTTGAGTGGAAATTTCTATTGCAGGCCTCTACAGCAGACTTTATGTGTGAAATTGAAACGCAGAGTCATTTTCACGCGTGAAATTTGATGCCGAGGTCCCAGCTGAAACACAAATTCCAGTACTCATTTTGCATTCTAGCTGTAAAGTGCTATCACGCGGCCATTGTGGATGGTATCGGTACCACATGTACAAATAAAGGGCCCTACAAGGAAATGATAATAAGCGTCTCTTTCTTTTATTTGTAAAATCTCAAAACTCAAAAGCCATTGATGGCATCTTGTTGGACGGATAGATGATGGACTGATGGTATTTTGGACCACCACCATGACCATGAGAACGTTTGTTTCACATGGGCACTGCACTCCATTGCCCCTGCAAATTTAAGAAGGCTTTTTCAAGTGCATATTTCCCCACAATGAACCCGTGAGCATTTCTTAGTGCATATGCCACTACATTGTGCTTGCGTGGGGTCGACCTAAGCACTAAGCAATGGTGGGAGGGGTGGTGTCCATTTCTGATTGTGTTTTGTTGGGTCCCTTGGTTTTGATGGTTTGGTTTGTTTTGTGCTGTTGTTTTTTATGTTGTAAGTTTGTTGAATGAAATCTTTCTTTTAAAGGACAAAAAGAGAACGGCTTCTGACCGTTTATGTTTTTCGTCTTCCCAGTTACATGTTTCGGGGGAATCCAAATGCACTGGCAGCAGTACTTCGTTGTTTATTCCCTTTCTTCACTTATGCAGGTGAACATGAGCACACTCCCTTGACAGAGCCTTCTGTGGGTGCCCCTCATGCTTCCTGAACATGTTAAAATCTATTACGACCCCACCTATTGATTAATATAAATCGCTCACAATACAAGCCCTTCTTATGGGGCTTATGCTCAATTTTTACCTTATTTTGCCTCGCTGTGCGATAGATGTTATATAAAAAGATCACGCTTTATATACATAATTGGCTATATCTTCAACCTTAAGATGGGGCCACACATGTTGGAGCAAAATTAGATCATACTTATAAAAGAGGAGGCCTTCATCACCAAGTGTGCATTTTTTTAATAGCTGGGCCCTCACTTCTCTCATTTGTAGGAAATAATACCAAGGTGGCTCTTCTTCTCCCGTCCACCAACAAAGCTCCACCGTACCTCCATTTTCTACTGTACACAAACAAATGAGAGGAATAGTGTTTTTGAAAATGGTAGGAAATACAATTTGTGACAACTCAAAGTCAAATTTTGCATCCAACAGTACCTATTTTATTTTGGACTATTAAATATATATACATATGAAGCGAACTGAATCTAATTGAGAAATTAGATTCAATTCCTTCAATTGATTTTGACTGTTGCATTTTCTGTTGAAAACACCCCACCACATCCCCAACAGCCCACCCCCTCCCCTCCCCCCCGCCCACCCAAGTCCACCCCCCCCCCCCCCCCCCCCCCCCCCCCCCCCCGCCTTTTTTTTTTTTAACCGTCCGCCTCTCTCCTATTATACACATAACACAACATTTTCACACAGGGCAATCGTCTCCTCTTCCCTATCTCCTCCCTAACGCCTCCCGCCTTCCATGTAAAGTAAAGGTAACTATTCTCTCTCAACTCCTACACGTGAAATATGCGCCACAATAATAGGGCAAGAAAGGAAAATCTAATGTTTTTCCACACTAACAAAAACCCTCCGCTCTACACATACATGTCCAAGTTCTTTTGTTCTTTGGAGCTACCAGTAGAAGTAAATTAACAAGAAATTAGACTTTCAGCCGGTGGCCAGAGTGCAGGATAGTAATATTCCCAGAATCCCCAATAGCCCTCCCCTGGGAAGCATTATTCAAGTTCTTAGTTATTAGAGTCAAACTTGAGCCCCAATTCTCGCATTTGGGGACTTAACGTTAGACCTAAAACTAAGTTTCTTTATTTCTTTTATCCTTTTCGGCAACTTAATTAGCGTGAATGCAGGGCGACCAAATTCTAAGAGTAAAGGATCCACAACGGTGCTTACATGAGAAATGAGATGACATTGTGTTTCAAACTCAGTTGCCCATCGCCCTGCAGTCAGGGTAACTATATGCTTCCTTGTAACATTTGTTTACTTGCTATCCGTAACTGCAAAGAACAAAAAAACATTTGCAACTTTCAGGTGATTCAGATTATCCAAACCAATGAACCCTTATTAATTACTAATAAATATCTCCTAAAAAGAATATGCTCTCATCATAAACTGTATATGAGGGCACCTTCAAGTGATCAAAACCGTTACCATATTCTGCCCCAAGCTCTACTACCAGATTATCCTACAGTATGATTGAACCACCCAAAAGTCGGACATTGGTGACAGATTGTAATTTTCAACAGATAGCAGGAACCATCTAACACGGAAGATACTCTGGCACAGGCAATTCCATTATGGCATCTACCACTTCAACAGGACAACTAATGTCAATAATAGGTAGGCCCCACGTGGGATTTTTGGATCACACATGTGAACTCTCTTCTTCTTAATCGAGCATAATATAGCTCCTACACATAAGGGAGGAAACTCTACTTTTCTCCTTGGTCTTCATCATCGACCAAATCCAAATCGTTGGTGAAGTCTGATAGCAGGTGCCACGGTGGCTTCAATTTTACGAGTTTTCTTTCCAAAACTCTATAATGTCTTTAAATTTTCTAGCTACAAAGATTGTCAAAATAACGCTCGATCCATGTGAGTATTGGATACGAGTATCAGATTTAATCTGGGGCTTAGCGCGGTGCATATATATAAGAGTCCTGCTATTGGAACACAAAATTTATCTTTTCCCACACAATTTCTCTCCACACACATTACTAAAATTTAAAAATGAATGTATTTCTTTCCACACACATCAAAAGTTCCTAAACTGCCCTTATATTCATTTCCCTCTTTTTTTCTTCCCACACACATCTTCTTCTTGTTCTTCCCAGACACAAACCAAAAGGCACTTCCACTCCACCTACTGGATCATCATTCTCCGGCGATTCTCCGGCGTGCCACCGGCGTTCCTATTCCTCTAGACATCCTTCTCTTCCAAAGGTAAATGGATACTTCCAACATTACCATTTCTTCTTCTTCCCTATCTATTCTTTACCATTTTTTTCCATCTTAGATTACTTATTTTTCCATTAAAACTTGTTATTAGGATAGATTTTAACTCAATGTAAGTTTTGACAGACAATGTTACTGTTTTCGAATAGTTTAGGGTTACATTTGATCATCCATCGTCGCGGTTTTAGGTTCAAAAATCGCGACTGTTCGGCTCTGGTTGACCGAACGGGTTGCAGATGTTCGGACACTAAAGTCCGAACAAATTGGTTTTGTTCGGACCTGAGTGTCCGAACATATTACTTTTGTTCGGACCTGAGTGTCCGAACAAAAGTAATATGTTCGGACACTCAGGTCCGAACATATAGAGATCTAGCAGTCAAATAAAATTTTTTTCTTTCGTATTTTAGAAATGGACCGGCCAAGCTCTTCTCGAGTGCGACCTACTGCTTCAAATAGGAAGCGACGTCAGATAATAGAAGAGGTTGTGGAAGACCCAGAGATATCTGAGGAAGAGGAAGAACAACAAGAAGAGATGGAAGATCAACAAGCCCTGGGGTCACAAGATAGGTCCTTATTGACCAGCTTTGATACACATACAGCTGGGTATATTTGGATTGGACAGGTGTGTTTCACTTGTTTCATATGAAAGTTTTTATTTATTTGTTAATTTATTAAATTATATATTAATGGTTGAATGCAGGATCGAGGCCCACTGAAATGTCTAAGTCATGGGCAGAAAGTGCCTTTGTGGCAACTGAATGAGTCTGACAGGTTTAGAGATTTAGTCTCGAGGTCTGGATTGGCTCCACTAGTGAATGCATCTTACCGCTCCGTCAATAAGATTACTGTATCTGGTTTTGTGGAAAGGTGGCAACCTGAGACGAACACCTTTCATATGCCTTTTGGAGAGATAACCATCACCTTAGATGATGTTGCATCTATCCTAGGCATCCCAGTGATTGGGCGGACGGTTTCTTATAATGAAAGAATGTCATATGAAGAAGCTCAAGCACTCCTTGTTGATGCACTAGGAGTAGAACCGGTAGAAGCACATGATGAGTTGATACAAGTGCGGGGCCAATCAGTTAGATTGGAGTGGTTACGGGAAAGGTTTTCCAGTTTGACTGACGGTGATGGGGACGAGATGATAGACTCTGCAGTAAGAGCATACCTTTTGTACTTATTGGGTTGTACCTTGTTTACTGACAAGAGTGGCACACGGGTGCCGATCATTTTCCTTACAAAACTCGTGGATGTAGAGGCCATACGTTCATATGCATGGGGTGCTGCTGCACTAGCATACTTATACAGGCAGTTGGGGTTAGCAAGCAGGCATGAAGTGAAACAAATAGCCGGCTATTTGACTCTACTAGAAGCTTGGGTGTACGAACACTTCGAAAGTTTGGCTCCGACTCCAAACTTACTCTATCAAGCCATTCAGCCCCGGGTCCATCGTTGGTTTCCTCGTAGAGAGTCTGCTCCTTTACAAAGCATACGAGAGAGAATTGACGTCATGAGTGCTGATCAGGTAATTAACTTGATGTTTCTTTTAAATAGTGTATCGGATTAACTTTTTATTTTCTATTATATACTTTCATATCTTACGATTGGACTAACTACTTTCAGGTGACTTGGGACCCATATCGTGATGTTAGACAATATCATCCTTTCAATGAAGTTGTATACTACTGTGGGTGCATCAAATGTATGGATGTTGTTGAGCCTTATCACCCAGATAGGGTGCTCAGACAGTTTGGGAGAGTTCAGACGATTCCTCCACCGCCATTAGCCCCTATTCGTGCTACGCGAGGTCCTACTGCCCGTGACTATCAAATCGCATATCAATATATCAATCAAGTTTGGGAAGGATGGCCTAATCACCTACTATCTGCATTGAATCGTAGTCAACCAGTTAGGCGTCCTTCAGATTGCGTTCCCGGGTATATGGATTGGTATGCACGAGTATCGTGGAGGATATTACAACACCCAAACTTACATTCTAATTTCGCGCCCCGTCCCGAAGAAAATGAGCCAAGTGGTAGCGGTATGATTGACTATCACCAGCGTAATTCGGATGCACTGATCATACTTGATGAGGTTACAGGAAGAGGTGAAGACCATTGGGTTGAAGACCCGCGGGGATTATATACCCATGTGAATCAGGTGGCACATGTGTTACGGGGAGTTTCAATTGAGGATGCTCAACGAACCTTTCGACATCCCCACATGAGTTCACAAACTTACAGTCGCACTAGGACTAGCTCCCGTATCTTCTTCAGAAGTTGCAATTTTCTAGTGGAATCATACTCATTGAACCGTTTTTCAAGTAACTCCAAATCTGCCTTCAAATCCAAACTCATAGAAGAACTCGTCATTGACGAAGTAGTAGGCAACATATCAAGCTTCTTCCAATGCTGATGTACAGAGCTTAGAGGAATAAGTCGCCCTTGACTGATATATTCTGCAATCTCATGCGCACAGGGTAATCCATGTGTGCGTCGAATAACACAACCACACGCACTGGCGTCAATTCCAACTACTGTAGCTCTCTTGGTTTCTGTTAAAATTTTATCAAGTGCATTTTTAGAAACATTACCACGAAGATCTTTGTATTCTGCCGGCTTGAAATTATGTTGCACAACTGTCTTACTTTTCTCAAATGATGCTTTGATATTGGTATGCTGCAACTCAAGCAAATTATGGATTTTAGACCAAACTGCTTCAAAATTTCCTTGACTTGAACCAAGCTGTCTTTTGAGTTGTGCATGTGAACTCTCGGCCCTGCATTGGATTATTAAGAGGTTAGTGTTATTAATTAATAAGCATAAATAAAAAAAAGTAATTTTTTTAAAAATTACCTGTTCGAGGTAGTATTCCCAAAATGGACACAATTGTCCGTCCATGCGGAGACAAATCTCTCTTTGTAAGCATCCAACCAACTACCTTTGACGTAATTGAGTGCATCAGGGTACGTGCTGAATTCATTATTTAGCTTACTGAGTTGTTCACCAAACTCATCTTCTGTGGATGAAGACACCAACATATTCCAGCTCAAAATAAACCTGTCCCATTTTTCTTTCGTTTCGAACAACTTCTTGCATCTCGCCAATACGTTTCTATTAATGTGCCATTTGCATAATAAATGAGTAGCACCAGGGAATATTCTGTTAATGGCGTTCATGAGTGACAATTCTCTATCCGTCACAATGACATCAGGAAGAATACCATCGCCAATAATAGAACGCAATACACCTAGTGCCCATGCATAATTTTCTTCACGTTCAGCATGAAGGTATGCAAAGCATACTGAAAAAGTCATGTCTGTGGATGTGACTCCAACAATCTCCAGAAGAGGCATGCGATAACGATTGGTCTTGTAAGTACAGTCCATTATCAAGACATGTGGAAATGCACGCAACAAATCTATACTTTTTGGGTGCGTCCAAAACAAGTCAGTTACAATCTCGCTATCCTCACAATTCTTATGCCATTCTATGTAATCATGCTCTGCCAACTTACCAAGTAGTTGTTGCATCTGACTTCTTCCACCCCGCTCATTAACTTTATATCTGTAGCGTGCATTGTATATGGTCTTCATTGTGGTTACGTTTAATTCACTTCTTTGTCTCAACGTAACCAAAATTTCTTTTGGTCTAACCATGCTCTTCGACATGTCAACCAGCAACTTTGTTTCCTCCTCTAATAATCTTCCTGCAAATGAATGCCCTTCTAAATATTCCGCTGCCGAATGGTTATGCACACCACATATGACCTCCAACATCCAATCATCATTTGAGTCTAACTTTTTACCCTTTAGTGCGAAAGGACATCCACATTTCTTTGAACCGGTTTGTTTGATCCTCTTTCGCTTTTGGCACTCTTCTTGTTTATATTGTCCATTTCTCTCGCAAGCAAGGAGTACTCTCGCTTTGACACCCACTCGAACAGCATTTGAAACCTTTATCACGATAACAAACCCATTTTTCCTTCCTACTCCACGAGCCCAACTGATCAACGAATCGCGGCTGTGAAATATCTACAATAAATAAAGAAATTAAATACAAATTTAGTAATAAGTAAATGTAACTTGAATAATAAATCCTACATATGTTGGTCTTACCTCGTGAGTTATAAACTCACTGGTATAATCCCTGACAAAGTCCGATCCAACCTGACTTTCTTGCGTAGAGACCTGCATAATATATTAATTAAATATCAGTGTCCGGATATTTAATTCCGAACATATAGCATCTGTTCGGAATCTCAGGACCGAACATATGCTATATGTTCGGAAGTGCAGGACCGAACATATAGCTTATGTTCGGTTGTATAGGTCCGAACATATGTCATATGTTCGGTCCTGTACGTCCGAACATATGCTATATGTTCGGTTCTGAAATACCGTACATATCGGGAGGTTCTAAGTTTCAGGCGAGATGAAGAAATTACAAAATATACAAAAATGAAAAAAAATATCAATGAAAAATACCTTTCCACTACTGCTTTGATTAAAAGGCACCATTTGATTGTTGCTTTCATCCATCTCTTCCTTCATTGCACAATCAAATGGAGGAATGTGAGTGAAAGATGAGTTGCAAAGGAAAATGAAGGAAGTGGAGAGTGAGATAGAATGCCCAGAAAAAATAAAATGCAAGTGGAGAGTGAGATAGAATGCCCAAGGAAGATGGAGGAAGTGGAGAGTGAGAAGTGGAGAGTGAGTTGGGAGAAGGGAAGAAGAATGGAGATTGTGTGAGAAAAGAAAAAAAAAATTTGAGTTTTTGTTGGATAATGGCTACTTTAGTCATTTCATAAAGGGGTATAAATGTAATATGAAAAAACAAAAAATCCTTGTGTTTGAAAAGAAAATTTTTGTGTGCCAATAGCAGCACTCATATATAAACACACATCACGAAAAGTAAGAAGAAAGAATACTTTTACTTGGTAAGGATGAAAATTAGTCCCAAAAACTTGAGAGACTAAAATTAAAAAAAAAAAAGTTATAATTCGCAACATCAATTTAAATAGAACTGTTAAAAAAGAGAGGCTATTATCAATTTAAATAGAATGGTGATCTCAAATAAAAGATGTTTAAAGTGACTAGTGGCAACAACTACTGAAAATATGAAATGCTCATGGGATCCCATTTTTTTAATCTATCTATATTATAAGACAAAAATCAGTCCGGTCATGTGTCTCATTCAGAAAAATCTGAAATTTTGACACTTGGCAGTAATTCCCTTAAACATATAATACCCAATTAATTAGGGATTATATTAATATAACTACCCTCACTAACCCCTATTAATTAATATAAGTAGATATTATATAATATAATTAAAACTATTCAGATATAAGTGGGGGGTCCACAAGGGGCGGGGCCTCACATAAGGGAAATAAATTTCTTTATATAACTAATCACAAATATATAAATATAAGAAGACATTGAACCCATGCTGCTCCAAAATACGGCCCGGGCAGTATGGGTTCAATTTGTTCTTATCAAGTTTCATATTAATTTTTTTCTTTTCACCCAATGAATTCTCTTTAAATAAGGAAAATAAATTTCTTTATGTAACTAATCACAAATATATAAATATAAGAACACATTGAACCCATGCTGCTCCAAAATATGGCCAGGCATCATGGGTTCAATTTGTTCTTATCATGTTTCATATTAATTTTTTTCTATTTATCCAATGAATAATCTTTATTAAAATTTATTATAATTTTTAGTCAAGTTTGCCACAAAATTTAAATGATCTTAGTTTATTTTCTTAACCGATCAAAGGGGATCGCAATTTGATGTAAGAATTTAATAATACTTTTAGACCCGGGCTTAGCACGGGTGTTTCTTGCTAGTAAGTACTCGAAATGCAATTCAAATTTTAAAAAAAATAACAAAAGAAAAGAGGAAACTCATTGGACGAACTCTTCATGGTTGACTATTTTTAAAATTTCTATTTTTATCGGGAGTGCATTTTTATTACTTATTATAGAAAAACCTCTGTACAATTAAGTTATTTCTTACTTTTCATTATGGGTCCATGAATTTCACCGGCTTCTACACTTAGAGATAATCTCACATTACGCAACTCTAGGTAGAGAGTAGGATTTTAATACCGTGCCTTGCTTTTCATTAAGCATTAAATAATTGCTCAAAGGTCACATTTGGCAATCCAATTCTATGAAATTCTTCATCGGTTTAATACAAAGTTGTGGAAAACATATATATGTTTGGCATTACGTGTGTATAGGAAAATTATCCTACGCATGAAGCATCCCTGGTCGGCCCACCTGATGGTCCATCTAAATCGAGCAAAAGTAAAAACCCCATCCTATAGTTCTCATGCTCGTTGAGTTTTGATGTATCCATATGAACTTGACTCGTGGACAGCAGAAGATGGGACGCATATAATCGGATGGGGCTAGTTTCTTTGTACATATGATGTCCCCACCCAGATTCTCAAATCTCTTTTAGGCTCGAAAGCGGCCCGCCGGGAGTCCGGAACGTGATACGGCCCCCGGAAAAATTCGAAACCGGCACGAGCACTTCGCTCGTGGGTAGAGTGACCTGTAGGAACTGACGGCTCGCAAATAAGACTCCCGGTTAGAGAATTACGAGCGAAAACATCGGATTTTCCAACACTTAGGCTCGAAAAAGGCCCGTCGGGGGTCCGGAACGTGATACGGCCCCTGGAAAAATTCGAAACCGGCACGAGCACTTCGCTCGAGGGTAGAGTGACATGTAGGAACTGACGGCTCGCAAATAAGACTCCCGGTTAGAGAATTACGAGCGAAAACATCGGATTTTCCAACACTTAGGCTCGAAAACGGCCCGCCGGGAGTCCGGAACGTGATACGGCCCTCGGAAAAATTCGAAACCGGCACGAGCACTTCGCTCGTGGGTAGAGTGACCTGTAGGAACTGACGGCTCGCAAATAAGACTCCCGGTTAGAGAATTACGAGCGAAAACATCGGATTTTCCAACACTTAGGCTCGAAAAAGGCCCGTCGGGGGTCCGGAATGGGAAACGGCCCCCGGAAAAATTCGAAACCGGCACGAGCACTTCGCTCGAGGGTAGAGTGACCTGTAGGAACTGACGGCTCGTAAATAGGACTCCCGGTTAGAGAATTACGAGCGAAAACATCGGATTTTCCAACACTTAGGCTCGAAAACGGTCCGTCGGGGGTCCGGAACGGGAAACGGCCCCCGGAAAAATTTGAAACCGGTACGAGCACTTCGCTCGAGGGTAGAGTGACCTGTAGGAACTGACGGCTCGCAAATAGGACTCCCGGTTAGAGAATTACGAGCGAAAACATCGGATTTTCCAACACCTAGGCTCGAAAACGGTCCGTCGGGGGTCCGGAACGCGAAACGGCCCCCGAAAAAATTTGAAACCGGCACGAGCACTTCGCTCGAGGGTAGAGTGACCTGTAGGAACTGACGGCTCGCAAATAGGACTCCCGGTTAGAGAATTACGAGCGAAAACATCGGATTTTCCAACACTTAGGCTCGAAAACGGTCCGTCGGGGGTCGGGAATGGGAAACGGCCCCCGGAAAAATTCGAAACCGGCACGAGCACTTCGCTCGAGGGTAGAGTGACCCGTAGGAACTGACAGCTCGAGATTTTGACTCCCAGATTGCTCGTATAGTTGAAATGTTGGTTTAACTTAAAACGTTAACTTAAAACTTAGAAAATCAGATTCCGAGGGCCCAAACCAAGAAAATGGGCTCCGGTGTCTATGAAACTGGACGAGCACGAGCCCATGGTCATTCCAGACTTGCCGGAACTGACCGCTCGAGATTTCGACTCCCGAATTGCTTGTATAGTAAAATCGTAGGTTTAACTTAAAACTTAGAAAATTAGCCTCTGAGCGCCCAAACCGAGAAAACAGGCTCCGGTGGCCGTGAAAATGGACGGGCACGAGCCCATAATCATTCCTGAATTGCCGAAACTGACGGCTCTAGATTCCAACTCTCGAATTGCTTATATAGTTGAAACGTAGGTTTAACTTTCAAAATTTTGCTCTACTTGATTTTATTTATATTTACTATATATTCATAATTTTTATAATTAACTTTTACTATTTTTTTTCCTTTTTTGTCTTCAAGTTTGAGAGCATCGGATCGATCACGGCACCCCGCCCAGCAAATATATTTGTTTTTTTTTTTAAAGTGTATTTGTAACGATTATAATTTGTTTAAACATTTGTAATGTTTTAAATGTTTTTAATATAAGACTTTGTTTTGTTATTTGTATTTTTAATTGAATGTTATAGTTGTAAATATATAATTTATTCAGGTACAAATACAGGTAAAAACAGCAGGATAAAAATTGAAAAATATGAAAAGAATTATTTAAAAAAAATTTAAGCATTAACGACTGCCATGGCGGTCGCAAATGTCGGTCGCAAAAAAGGAAATGCTAAAATTAAAAAAGAAATAAAAATAGTATTAGCGACCGCTAATGGCGGTCGCTAAAGGCTAAACGGGCGGCCGTAAATAGTAAAAAAAATGAGGAACAAAAAATTTAAAAACTAAACAAAAAGTATTAGCGACCGCTAATTCAACCATTTGCGACCGCCAATGGCGGTCGCTAATAGTTATATATCAGTATTTACAAAAAAAGAAAATAACATTAGCGACCGTCAGTTAGACCTGTAGCGACGGCTAATAGTGGCCGCTAAAAGTGGTCGCGCGGTCGCTAATGCTTTTTGCGACGAGGTTTCCGCGGCCGATATTTGGCGGTCGCTAGGCGGTCGCTAAAGAGTATTAGCGACCGTCATTTGACTTTTAGCGACGGCTAATGGCGGCCGCTAAAAGTCTGTTTTCTAGTAGTGTGCATGAGAACGTTTGTTTCACATGGGCACTGCACTCCATTGCCCCTGAGTTCACATCAAACTTGACTGAGGATTTAGCGGAGGATGGACTGAAATCTTGAAACAGAATATATGCAGGCCACCCCAACATAATTGAGCCTAGGATCTATAACTAATGATTATGTTCAGATAATGTATAAAAGTTGTTATAATTGTGGAAAGGTTTAAAAATTACTATTATATATATAATCTCCATGTAAGGGCGTGTTTAGATAAATGAGTAGTGGAGTGAAATGATGTGGATTTCACGTGTGGAGTGGAGTGAAGAGAAATAGGTTGAAGTTAAAGTAGAGTACTTCACTTGACTTCATTTGGATGTTTATTTTGAAGTTAAGGTTTGGAGTAAAATCCATTTTTACTCAAGGAAATTAAAGTATTTAGAGTTGAAGTGAAATTGAGTATATGTGACTCACAACATTACTTCATCTATTGGGCTAGACTTATCCAAATAGGGTAGAGTTGAATTTTTAGACTGTTAGGGCCCACTTAACTTCACTCTACTCTATGTTTTGCCTATCCAAACAGGCCCTTAGTGTTTGAAAATCCGATGTTTTCGCTCGTAATTCTCTAACCGGGAGTCTTATTTGCGAGCCGTCAGTTCCTACATGTCACTCTACCCTCGAGCGAAGTGCTCGTGCCGGTTTCGAATTTTTCCAGGGGCCGTATCACGTTCCGGACCCCCGGCGGGCCGTTTTCGAGGCTAAGGTTATATGCATGTTTCTTCTCTTATTATTCAGTTTTCCCTGTGCAACACTCTTTATGTTTTCAAAGTTACACAAAAATGACACCAGCTTTCTAGAGAGAATGAAATGTCCACTCCCAAAGTCTATTGACTTGTACAAATTGATATAACACTAGAATCTCACAATATTGTGGAGGCAGGAACCATGTCATTTTTTGCCATTTGTAACTCCGACTACGACATTGCTCACCTACACACAACATTGAGAGATGCAATATGGTCAGTTAAGGTTCTCCCTTCAAGTAAGAGCAGATTCCAGATCGGAATAGCTACAAAAAGGCGGAACCTACCAGTTTGCCACTTTCATCTACAGTCATGGGGTTCTCGACAACAACGGTTTGATTCTTGGCATGTGGCACTGGCTGCAAAGAACATAATGGTAAATCCACATACAAGATGGCATGAATGCTTTGGAAAATGCAAAAAAAAAAAAAAAATCTCATTTTTATGAAATGTGGGAGTTTGGAACATACTGCAGAAGTTGAGGGCAAGGATGTGGGTGTGGTTCCATTGGGTCCATGTACAGGGGCAGGCACCCACATGTTATTCATCTGCACACAAAGGAGCAATGAGTGTATAAACCAGTGAAAGTGATAGCACAGAATAACAATCCAAAGAAAATATATAAACTTCTGACATGAGGATATAAGCAACCCCATTATGGATAGACCATGCACTGAAATTTGTCCTTGATTAATCCTAAACATTGTACGGGGCAGTCTTCAAACCAACAGCTAAGGGGGAAAAAAAATACTGCAACAGCCCATGGAAAGGCCAAATGTTGGGTGCATGGGATCATCCAATTCTGGTTTTAAGGCCTATTTATGTGAAGGCCCATCAAATCAACAGCCTTGTCTGCTGCTGAACACCTTTGGAGACTGCATACAAGGATTGATGATACGATACCACTAAGAATCCTCCATGAAAAGAAAAAATTAGAAGAATGTGATGATATCTACTAACCCCAACGTTTGTTACATATTGGCAAACTGCACATTTGACTGATGGTGCTCCATATGGGTACATAAGAGTTGTGCGGCAGTGACCACAGTTCACTTGAGCAACCTGATTGGCTGATTTTTAGCAAGCACCCCCCCCCCCCCCCCCAAAAAAAAAAAAAAAAAGACCTCATGTTTAGAATATTTCAATCAATAAACAAAGGTTAGAAAACAATTGCAAAGACACCCCGGATGTACTATGCAAGGGCCTAAACATTCTTAAGTCAATCCTTCCTAGAAAAGGATTGCCAGTGCAACAAATCTGGTCTGCTGATGCAGAGCAAGAGAAGTGTTAACACTATAATCGATTGAAACGCCCACATATCTCCATGAAATGAGGACTTGATCCCCCACTAATGATAGGTTGAACTGCAAACAAGTATCGAGCATCCCACAACCAAACTCTACTATCAAATCCATTCGTGGGGATTGTAGCCTCAGCCAACTTTTCTAGCCACTTTATTAGATAACCTATCTCTTCATCCTTTGGGTTACTTCTAATCTCTTCAAGAGAAAATAAGACTTGTTTAGATGCATGGAGTGTCCCTTCCGAGGAAGTGTTTATATTCAGAGGAAATCAGAGACTTTCTTTTTCCTTACTGAATTCAAGATATCATTATCCGGTCATGCTGTCCTCAAGAGAAAAGGCTGTGTTATTTATTTATTTATATTAAAGTAATAAAGTTGTGTTGTTGGAGCTCTCCTTTTCCTAGTAGGGATGTCATATAAATGATGCACGGTGTTAATTTTCCAGAAAGTGACTTTTTGTTGTCATTAAACTTACCTTCCATGTGGCCAAAATGACTCACAATTTTTACTTTCTGTTTCAACGGTAGCAGTTATTGATCAAGCAAAGGAAACTACTTTCCCTTTGCACATCGAAGAAATGGTTTTTTGCAGTTGGGTCCATTTTCTGTTTCCTGTAGAGGAAATGAAACTCTGACATATTTATAAACTAAAAGTCTAAGCAAGTTCAAGTACAACCTGAAATCTCCAAACACTTCCCATAAATGAAATTCCCAAAGGAAAAGGAGAAAATAAATAAAAAATTAAATTAAAGAAAACACACTACACACATTACGCTCTGTTTGGCAAAATGAAAGATGTTTTCAACATTTGTTTAGACTTTGGCAGAAGAAAATCTGCAACCTGAGAACCATTTCATCTCCACAGTAATTCATCTCTTGAATACAAAAGGTTGTTTTTCCAGGAAGCATATTTTTTTTATTCTTTTGCCAAACAGAGCCTCACACAGTACAGCCTCCTGCAAGAAGATGAAAAGCATGACAAATGTGATACGCACCTGTAACTTGACACAGATTAATGAAATCTGTGGGCACATGTAGAGAAGAGCTTAGCATTCTTTTTCCTGAAAAGAGTTCAGCATTTTCTAGATTTCAAAAAATTCTAAAACATAAGTTCAAAACGAAACACAAATATTAAACAGCCAAAAATAAACTATTGCCGCATTCTATGTTAAAATGAAACTGTAAACAAATCAAGGATTCAAATGAAGCCAACACCTCATGTTTTAATATTCTACATAAAACGTGCTAGTAGGATACAAACAGCATTTACAAGCCTATTACTTAATCATTAATCACTATTCAATATCCAACAAAAAAAATACAAAAAAATAAAAGACTAGTTACCTGCTTATATTTCTTGTAGATTCGCTTGGTTACTATGTTCTTGGATTCATCAAAAAATGTGGGAACTTCTCTTCTTTTAAATCATCTCATCCCTGCCACGGCCCCTGCACGCTGCCAACTACTTCTTCCTCCACTTTACCATTACCATTGCAAAATAAAAATTCATGCTAACATTCTACTACTCATCAACATTCAAATGCTAATGAAAAATTAAATATTCAAATATTCTCACAGCATTAAAAGCACTTTACTATTACCATTGCAAAATAGATACACATGCTAAAAAAAGACATTGTTATGACATTCCAACACCTACAACATTGTTTAAAAAAACTACATGCATCAGTTTGTAACATATAGCAATCTCCTACTCTGCATCCATTTTTCTTCAATCCTGCATTAAAAAAAAGCAAGATTAACATACAATTAACGGATGATAAAGTGTGGCATCTCTATAATAATGGATGAATGTAGCTCACCGGAGCCCGTTTGCTCAGTGATTGTATACAGAGGCTAATTAAAATCTTGAATTAAAAAAAATAATTGTACCTAGTCAGGATCAGTGTAGCCTGCGGGATCATGACTGCCCTCTCCAACTGAGTCATGTCTCGCTCTATAGCCGCTGCCAGCGTCTGGTGCCTGTAATTATTTAATATATAGTTAAAAATAATTTAAAAAAAAGTAACATAAATATTTTGATACATCAATGACATAATTAACAATTTAAATGTACAAATTTATTTGTTACTAACCTGAGTAGTGGGTGGTGGGTCTGAAGTGAGCGGGCCGCGACTCTGTGATAGACGAGCCTCCAGCGCTGCCAACTCCGCCCTCATCTCGGCCCTCATCTCTGCCCTCACATCGGCTGTCACCTCATCCCTGATCGCTGCCTTCATGACTGCAGCATCTCCTCAACCTCCTCATCTGTACGGAAGCGCAATCCCTGGGAGGAGCTAGCACCGGATGACTCCGCCCGTGCTATGTGCGAGCGTGGAATGCCCGACCCATACGTGAGCGTGTATCCGTGCCCGTCCCGGCCAACGACAGAGTGGAATATCTCATCCCTCCGTGATGGCAAGCTACGCTCCTCCTCGGGCAACTCCTCCATGCGTGACTGATACTGGGCCTGCGTAGTTGATTCATTTAATATATTATCATGCATAACAGGACATAGTAATAAACGAATAATTTATGTGGTTTAATATAAAAACTTACGAGGATGGCTGCAACCTCCGGATGACGAGGATCTCGAGAAAGCATCCAAACGGACATCCTGTCGCTCGGATCGCCCTTCGAACGCAGCTGTTTGGTTGAGAGTTAGTTTATTAGTATAATAGCATACAAAATGACAAAAATATAAATTACATATACGATCTAACTTTTTCACCTCGTGGCGGACTTGCGTGATGTGTCGAGTCCCCAACCTGTGTGCGGGACCCTGCATTGCGCGGTTCCGCGCATTTGTATCCGCCACTCTCTGTTTTCAATATTTATCAGTTAATTTTTGTTAGTTACGATAGTCAATAATAAATCGATAAAATGCACGTATGAAAAAATATATATATATATACAACTTTCTCACCTGTGCCTCCTCGCTCGTCCAGTACCGGACGAGCTGAGTCCACTGATCCGGGAGAATGCCCCTCGGAACTCGATCAAGTATGTCAGGGGCATCCTGGTGTGGCTTCCAATGTTGCATTTTCATCTTATTTTTGTGATCTTTCCACATCTTCCGGCACTTCGACATGCAAACAGGCCGGAAGAGCTCAGGACAAGCCCTCAAATTGTCCTGCAAAGGACAAATAATGCTTCATTTAGTTATGGCTTAAATTGCCTCATATATGCGGAGAAATGTTAAATTATTACCTTGACCTAACTCCAGATACGATCTAGTGCCTCCACAGGGAATGCATCCCAATCAAGTGTGGTCAAAGGAAATGCATGTGGATCCCGGACCATATGTCCCAGCTGGCTGATAAGATGGCGAGCATGCGGACCCACTGGGTGGTACGTCTCATCAAAGGACACGTCAATGGGTTGACCGGAATTCCAAGTCCGGATCCCTCTAGCAGGGCCTCTACCCCTGCTGGTAGATGGGCCCGTGCTCATAGAATCTGTTTAAATTACAGATAATATAATTAAATTAAAATAAAATAATTTGTTAGAATTAAAATATTTTAATTAAACAAACTTATACCAGTCTGTGTATCGGCCTCTGCAGTCCGGGATGTAGAAGCTGGCGCAGTAGCTAGCACCGGATGAGAGCTCGATGGCATACTCGATGGGGCCATCGAACTGGACTGGGCAGAACCCGATGTAGGTCTAGGGTCCCCCGATGACGTACTGGCCTGGGCCTGGCGCAGTAGCTCGTCCATCGTCAGGGGACGATCTCTCCTCTTTCTTCCTGACATATCTGTTCAAATGTTTTTAACCGTTCAAAGATCAGGTAAGTCAAACGAAATTAACATATCGTTAACGTGATAATTGAAATTAACATTTAAAAATTATTTACACTGAAATTTAACATTGGTGAATTAGTTCCCAACCGTTCAAAGATCATGTAAGTCAACTGTATCTCCGTTAATGGTATCCCGAACCCAATTAACATCTTCATCACGTTGAATGACTGCATTCTGGTCAAGAACTTGTTGGGCGAATGCATCAATATCTGGCTCATCACATTCAATCTGATACACTCCCCTCCTTGACATTTTAACTGCAACCTGCCAGTTAGGATCTTTCGGATCTCTGACATAGTAAACTTGCTCCGCCATTGAAGACATTATGTAGGGTTCGGCGCTTAATTGATCATCACGATGTAACAAATTGTTAAAATTTACCAATGTAAACCGGTAATTATCTAGTTTCACTCCTCGGACGGGATCCACCCAATCACACTTAAACAATATAAATTTTAACCCGTGATTGTAAACAACTTCAACAATATCTTTCAACCGGCCATAGTAGTAACCAGCATTGACGGATGGACAACCGAGCCCACTATTTTGCGTCGCTCGTTTCTCATCTACATCCTTGATGCGAAATCGAAAGCCGTTGACATCACAAGTTGTGTAACGTCGGGCCGTTATAAAGGGACCATCAGCTAACTGGTTCATTTCATCGGTCAAATTAGGATCGTTGGTTCTTCGTAAGCTACACACCTACGCAATGCATGTAATCAAAGAATATCACTACATGAAAGTAATATGACAGTAGCAAGTGACACTACTCATAATGAATGAATACGTACATGGTTCTTGAACCAATCGTGAAATGACCGATAATGAGACTGATGAATTTGATTCTATGTAGCACGAGGCATGTCCCGTTTAAGGTCATCGATGTGTGCCCTGCGATGCATAACACGTGTTTAATGACGAGTATGATAATTTAAACAATAGAATTGACAAGTTAGTCTTATGGATGAGTGATAACTTACTGAGCCAAAGCCGCAACAGATGGGATGTTGAACAACACCCACCGGTGAGCTTGAATCCACTCAATATTATTAAGATCAAATGGCGTGCCCTCCCCAACTGGACCATCATTAATCCGCGAGGGCCTAGTTAACTTTGTTTCAATATTATCATTAAGATATGTTACGCAGAAATTGGTACACTCATCCATCAAATACCCCTTAGCTATTGATGCCTCTGGACGAGCTCTATTACGAACATACCTCTTCAATGTATTCATGTACCTCTCGATCGGATACATCCATCTGAATTGGACAGGGCCTCCAAGTAGGGCTTCACTGGTTAAGTGTATGGTCAAGTGAACCATGACATCGAAAAATGCAGGTGGAAAATTTTTTTCTAGATGACATAATGTCACAGCAATCCTCTCTTGCAGACTATTCAATTCATCAATCCGTATAACTCTAGAACTCAGTTGTCTGAAGAAGTTACTAACTTCAATCAACGGCGCTACAACATTCTTAGGCAAACAATTCCGTATGGAGATAGGCAATAACTGCTGAATAAGAATATGATTGTCATGACTCTTCAAACCCTGTAATGTTCTTTCTTTCATGTTCACACGCTTAGCGATATTTGAACAGTACCCGTCAGGAACCTTGACACCTTTCAGAACGGAGAGGAAGACATCTTTCTCATCTTTACTCATCGTGTACTGTGCAGGAGGCATGTATGCATTGTTGGACTCTCTCAGCTGCAAGTGCAACGGTTTTCTCAAGCCAATTTCTTCCAAGTCACGGCGTGCATTGACACCATCCTTCGACTTCCCCTGGACACCGAGGATGGTCCACAATATATTGTCGCAGACATTCTTCTCGATGTGCATGACATCTAAGTTGTGCCTCAGTAAGTTATCTTTCCAGTACGGTAGCTCGTAGAAAATATTTTTTTTCTTCCAATTGTGACTTCGCCTTCTATTTGCACCGGGAATAGAAGGGAGCGGGGCGGCCAGTAAGTCTTGAAAATCGTACACAGTATGTATTTTCTCTTGTTCGAGCTGTGACAACAATTCAACTCCCGTCATTGTTCGAGGTGCTGGACCATATTCCCGAGTGCCATCAAATGACACTTTGTCCCTCCTGAACCTATGCAATGGAGGTAGAAAACGTCTATGACCCGTGTATGCCCATTTTCTACCGTGCTTCAACCAAGTTGACCTCTTCTCCTTATTGCAGCAAGGACATGCAAACTCTCCTTTTGTGCTCCAACCTGACAAGTTAGCGTACGCAGGGAAGTCGTTGATTGTCCACAGTAATGCGACACGGAGTTTAAACATCTCATTGCTTTCGGCATCAAATGTCATCAGACCATCAGCCCATAATTCATTCAATTCATCAATCAAAGGTTGCATATATACATCAATCTTGTCCCCTGGACCTCTTGGTCCATCAATAAGTGTGCATAGGATCAGAAAAGGTTGTTTCATACACATCCGCAGCGGGAGATTATAAGGTAACAAAACAACTGGCCACGTACTATGATTTGCCCCAGTCATGGATCTGAATGGACTAAAACTATCTGCAGCCAAACCAAGCCGAACATTGCGACAATCGCAGGCAAAGTCTGGATTCATCCGATCGAAGTCTTTCCACGCCGGAGAATCTGCTGGATGGGTTAACTTACCATCGTCCCTGCTATTCTCGGCATGCCATCTCATCAGTTTTGAAATATTTGATGACAAAAAAAACCTCTTCGGCCTTGGCTTAAGTGGGAAATATCTCGCTTACTTTGCTGCCACAAGTTTGCCACAATTTGTAACAGTTGTAGAATCATTCTGACGATTGTAACCAACCCCGTCCTCCTTCCATCTCGAAGTCTGACACACAATGCACGTATCAAGATGGGCATTCTCTTTCCTAAACAACATACAATTGTTTGGACATGCATCCAGAGTCTCATATGTGAAGCCTAAATTTTCAGTTAACTTGCGAGCCTGATAGTAAGACTCGGCAAGTTTTGCACCAGATGGGAGCACTCGATGCAACAACTGGACGAGCATATCGAAGGACTTGTTAGACAACTCAACAATAAAGGATAATTTACTAAAGTCCTTGCATCCAGGATACAATTCTGTCTGTGCATCGTCTAGAATTTCAAAATATCTCTGGGCTTCTTCATCGGCACCGGAGCGAGGATTACTCCCTCTCGCCCCCTCAGTCTCACAGCTTGTGTATTCGGGTGCCAAACCGCACGCAATATCATTTAGCATCGCGATCATCGGATCAGTCTCTGCCATATCATCCACCTGAATCTCATCTCTTTCCTCTATGCGACAGGAAACATACTTTTCTCCATGTCTTATCCAATTCTTGTATTCCTTCAAGAATCCGTTCAGAAACAGATGCTCTCGAACAAACTCTCTTTTGTAATAATACCGATTCATACATTTTCTACATAGACAACTGATGAACTCATTGTCAAACCCATTCGTAAATTCCATGAACTGGTTAATCCCCTCCATATATTCCCTTGACATCCTATTCGGTAAATCAATCCATCTCTTGTCCATCTCGGTAACTATTTCTGTGGAAATCTAAAATAAGCAAGCACAATTAGCTCAAGGTATCGTGCATCATGCAAGTCACTTATTCATAAACTGCAAACAACTTACTAAAGGGTGGATGGTCCTATCCCATTCGAGAATGCACGATCCAACTTGCACTCAACAACTCGAATGCTTCGTCCCCTAGTAAGATAAAAATTTCAGCAGCATGTCCTCGTGGTTCTCCAAGTACACGACACAGATACAACACCAGTCATACCTATGTATGTACCCAGAGAACAATGGGACATCAACCGAAACTCTATCTAACATCGGACTTGCATGAGCTATTGAGTATAAAATGGATAATTGCATTCCCAAACTGTCCGAACTGGACAATTCAAGATTCGCATACGACAAAGTTCGAATGTAAATCACAAGAACAACGAATCCAGTCAAAGACCCAATCCGTCGCGTCAAGGATTACCGAACAGATGTCGTACACAACTCTCGAACGGGTCTACGTTTCAATAATGCATGCAAATGAATAAAATTTTCCAATTTCATTGATATCATCATAAAAGAAGAATAAGAAAGAAGCATGGTGTAGACCACAAATATATGTAAACTAATAACATATTTGTCAAAGAAAAAAGACAGTATGTCAAATTCTCTTTTGAAAGAAAATAGGTAAAACAACCAACCATTTCTTTCACACAAGACACACAAACTATATTACCATTGCAACAAAAGAAAAACAAAAATAAAAAATAAAAAACATGCATCAACATAGTCATCCATGAGTTGAATAAGATTAAAAAAGAAAAATATCCATTCGCCCTTAATCCATGATGGTTTGGGCTCATTCCATTCGATCAGGTCCCTTAATCCAACACAGCAGACTTCTATCATATCAAAGTAAATAGAAGTGGTGATAAGAGAAAGACAAACGGCTTTCCATTCGCCCTTTCGCATCATTCCCTTTCTTTTCTAAAGCTAAAACGACACATGCTCCTCCCCTTTATTTGAAAGATGGTCTCTTTATTATTTGTCATAAGATTGCAATCAGCTTTTGAGAGGACCAATCTCTCTCTCTCTCTCTCTCTCTCTCTCTCTCTCTCTCTCTCTCTCTATCTCACATATATTATGCAGGTCCACATTCAAACAGTCACATGCTACTAACACCATCCATATCTCCATTATTCAAGAAATCAAGACAAATAGCTGGTTGCAATAGATGACCTAAAAGATGTAATGCAAACAGAGAGAAATGAGAACAGATCTATGCTTCAAATCCATCATTGGTAACATGATGTGACTTGAACCCAGAACCTTTATGTTGCAATTGTGAGCACCTTCCAATGTACAATAATTCTCAACATATTGATTAACAAAAGCTATCATATCATTGACAACATCATGTTAGCATCTATCTCTCTCTAATCACACTGGTAAATTTCCTTGTCCATTATTGAGGCAAAATGATTAAGTTGGTTCCAACTATTCAGAACTCAGAACAATCTCATTTTCCTAAGAGCCTAAGATTAAGTTAAATTTTTTGTAGAGTATCAAAACAATCTCATGTAAATGCTAAAGGAGTTATAATATATGTGAAGAATGACACGAGGTTTGACCTGAGATTTTGCACAATATACTTAGGCTGTATTTCATGGGGAACGTGCAGTTTGTTGATAAAGACGAATGAGAAGATGGACCTTTTGATTTCCTAGACATCTATCTGGTAAGTTGTTTACCAGTTGTCATTTCTTTTTATAAGTTGAGTTTTATCTGTTGTTGTATTATCTTTTATTTGTCAATTTGGAGCTGCCTACTAATTTCTAATGATCTAACTTTTGGTAAATGTCTAATTCACAATTCTATATTTTTCTCTTTCATCGCGTCATCAAGATTGATCTTAGTAGACTAAATGCGTTAAGCAAGACATACATTCCCCGCGTAAGAACTGCAGCTTTTTATATAGTCTGTGCACATGATGCATTCATGGATTCTCTTTAATTAATGATATCTTTCTTCAAAAGAAGGTTACATTTAGTCTGCGGAAGCTTTAACTTTGGGTTGTTTATCCCATAATTAAGGTTTAGTTCCTCTGCTCGATGATGACTTTTTTGTCATGATTTGGGGATCACGTCAAAGTAAGCTTAAATTAAACTATAATCACGAGAAGGCTTGAGTGGATAGAGAAGCTTCCTAGCTATTGATTAATCACTAATCAAAGGGATGACAAGTTTAAAGTGAAACTACTTGTTTATGTGTGCCACACTGCCACTGCCACTTTATGGAAATTCTATGTTCTTGATCCAAGAACATATAAACGGCACAAGCAGACAAGATGTGAACCATTGGTGATGTTGACCCAACTATGGGTTCCATAGATCAAAATATAGAGATCACTATACAATTATATGTGCATGACTGGCCCAAATAGATGGTGTTTCTTTCTTTTTCTTTTTTCTTTTATCCAGAACTCACTTCTCATGTGGCACACCAGTTTGTGAAACACAAGAGAAATGAAAATGATACTGTACCTGACCAGAGAATTCTCCATTGGTAATCAAGGTTGATGGGTCTATTAAGGGCATCTAACCATACCTATTTAAAGAAAAATACAGTTGCTACCTTCTTTATAAAGCATAGAGCATAGGGAGGGCAAGTAGGAGACATTAGTCGTTTAACAAATCAATTACGAATATTCTCAATTAGATTAGAGAAGAGGAGGAGACCAACAAATAGTACCTCAAATTGATGATATGTTGTTCAACATTTGAAACACATAAACAAGATTAATCTAACCACACATGCATTTTCAATGGTCTCTATCTACATAAGTTTTTTTTTCCTCTTCTTTTTTGATAATTTCTAAGTCCATATCTCAAGCAACATTATAATGTCACATCATGAAAATGAATGTATTTTTATGATTTATGATGTATAATCTAATGCATGCTTATGTACGTGCATTAATAAGAAGTATTGATTTATGGCCCATATTGTGATGGGGGATGTAAGATGAACAAATTTTCTAGAATGGTACTAAGCTAGCTTTTGGTTGATTTTAATGATCGACGGATGCCCTTTGAACGACGTCTTCAAAAGACGACATTTTATTTGATAAAAGAAATTCAAGAAAACATGGGGATTGATTCAGTTTTTTCAAGTTAAATGAGAAAGTGAAGAAATTGGAATTCAAATTCTTATTTTTATTCCAAAAGGACTCAAGTTTCTAGAAAAATAACAAAAAAAAATCCAAGAAAAATCAAAGTGTAGCTTTATGACACTGCTTCGTCCCAAAAGAAGAAACCGTAGAGTTAAGATTTGGATTCTGCTTTGTCCAAAATATCTTCAAAAGGAGCGGAAGAACAAGTATTTATAGAATTTATGGCCCTCGTCGGTGCATGGTGCTCCTGGATTTGGACCTTCAATGGTGCAGTATGACGGTCATTATGGACCCTAGCTCTATAGTGCATCAGGGCATTTTCGATCCTCCATTAATGTATTTTTATATTTTATAAGTAATGGATTCATTTTTAAATATTTTTAAACTTATTTAAAAAGAAAACGTGACTTACAATCTATGGACATACAATATCATAGTTTGAATTCAAGCCACCCAATAGACTCCTCTGCTTGTTCCTTCGTACCACAATGGCGCATGGGCTGACACATGCTTAATTCATACCACATTTCTTAAACGTTTAGCATAATGATCACCTAGATAAATCACCCTTTTGACATTGTGCCATATCCCTAGTCAACTGATATATTCTAGCATCCTTTTTCTTATGAGCATAGGCTGCAGATGTTGAATCACACAACTCCTTGGCAGTTCTACAGTATTGAAAACTAGCTGCAGTAACATCCTTCATGGAGCAATGATCGATCCAATTCATCACTAACATATTTTCAGCTTCCCAATCACCATATTTTTAACCATTGGTTGAAGTTACTTGCTGCTCTCATCAATGTATCCAAGTCTTTTAGTCCCACCAATAGTCATCTTCATAGAATATGATAACTTTGTATAATTTCTTTCCATCAAACAAAATCTTTGTAATTCGATTATTTGTATTAACAATTCTAGAGATTCAAGTCCCAAGAGAACTCTCTCCCTCTAACTTTAATTCAGTATCTATTCCCACTTAGAAGAAAAATATTAGAGGTTAAAGAAACAACTTGAAACTACTATAGATTCAAAATACTCCTACACTTTAATAAACTTGATTATACCAACACGTTAATGAGACACTTTCTTCTTAAACTATGAATTAATAATGATACAAATTATTTCATCACCAACAGATCTGAACGGCTGAAACACTACTCCGACCAGCGATAATGCCTATCTTGAAATGTAAACAAAAAGCATGGAAAAGAGCAGTAAAAAAAAATTACCTATTTAGAAATGGAGGCAGCACAGCAAATCGCCCTGCACAGATTCACGGGCAAAGTGCAGTCCGAGAGGGAGAGGGAGAGGGAGAAGGAGGGAGGGACGGAGGAAGGGAGAGAGAGAGATAGAGAAAGAGAGAGGGAGAGGGAGAGGGAGGAAGGGAGAGAGAGAGAAACAGAGAGAGAGGGAGAGAGGCAGAGCGATAGGGAGTGAGGGAGAGAGAGAGAAATAGAGAGAGGGGGGGATGGGGAGAGAGAGACCGTGGGCGGCTCCGGAACAGGTACCCAGAGAGAGATTTCCGGTGGTGGCTCCGGCGCGCGGGACAGGGAGGGAGAGAGGGAGAGCGACAGGGAGAGGGACTGAGGGAAATCGAGAGAGAAATAGAGAGAGGGAGGGAGGGAGGGAGAGACCGTGGGCGGCTCCGGAATAGGGACCCAGAGAGAGATTTCCGGTGGTGGCTCCGGCGCACGGGACAGGGAGGGAGAGAGGGAGAGAGGCAGAGCGACAGGGAGAGGGACTGAGGGAAATAGAGAGAGAAATAGAGAGAGGGAGGGAGGGAGGCGACTCCGGCGCAGGCGGCTCCGGCGAAATCGCGGCGGGAGGGCAGATCGCGGGAGCAGAAGAGTGCAGAGCGCGGGAGGGGAAAAGGGGGAAAAAAAGTGGGAGGGGAAAAGGGGGATGGCACGGGGGTTTATTAGGTAGGTCTTTAGCGACCGCCATAAGCGGTCGCTAATGGTGAATTTGGCGGTTGCTAATAGTACTACTTGCGACCGCCCCAAGCGGCCGCCCGCTTCCTCATGCGCCAAAGCTAAGAATTCTAGTAGTGTCATATGGATTTTGTACTTCTAAAAGTGGTAAATAAGGACCCAAAGTGTTGTCATTGGACAGTGATTCAAATTAAAGACCATAGGCACCTCCCTGTTTTATAGATATTGCAGATTGAGTGGAGAAGGGTATGCATAATTTACCTTGTTTTCCAGTCAGTTCTGAACCAGAAACTTTTCTTATTTCTTGTCAAGCCTTAATTATAGAGTGCTGGGTACGTCCTTGTTTTCATTGAGAGTGACATTTTGATCCTATAGAAGTCAAAATAATTAAAGTTTGGGCTGATTTGACACTTCTCTTGTTAGTAAAAAACAAGTAAAGTTTTTATTTATTTTTTGACAAGATAACACCGAAAGTATACTTTTTTAAAATTTCTTCATTTAAAAAAAAAAAATTCAAAAAGCAACCTCCATACTTTACTAACAGACAAAAATACTTCACTTATATATACAAAAAGTAAAAAAGATTTATAGCAAATAAATAAAAATAAAATACCATCATAACTCACTTATATTTTATTCTCTCTTGATTTGATGCTTTACTTTATCTTTATTTTATGGTAAAATTACTAAACAGGCCCTTAGAGAGTGCGTCAGACTCTCACATTGATACTTCTTAATTATGTTCGGGATTAAGACATGTTATATCTATAAATATGATCGAGTAAATGAAGGATACAAAACGTATAAACAGCAGATTAGGATATTGAAATTTCTCTTATATGAAAAAAAGGTTTAATCTATCATGGAAGGTAGCCAGGTTTGGCCCAAACTATAATTTATAAAATTTTAATGGGCTTTGTCCGTACAGTAACCTTTAGCCATCAATAAGCCTACCTGATGAAAAAAGTTGTGATATTTCTCCACATGTTCTCCACGTTAGAGGCAATGACAAAACTACCCATATTTATGCAATATTTCAATTCTTTTAATTTATGTGATAGTGCAAAAACACTACATCAAAAAGTCGGATCTACGACTTTCAACATTTCAAAAAAAAACGACGGACCTGAATGTCATTTTGTTCTCGATAGCTCCCAGCCGTCGATCCTTCGTCCCAAGTGGTCCCCCACATGTGATGGTGTAGTGATGTTACTTGATAAGCAGCTGTGCCGTCGTTTAAAACCCTAATCATATAAAGCACCAATGTTACCCTAATCGTTACAGAAACGACGCCTCTCCTCTCCATCGCTCTGCTGCAGATCTCCAAATCCCCAAAGAAAAACCCTAATCCCCAAACCTCCCTCTCTCTCGCTCATTCATGGAGTTTTGATCCAAGTCTTCTTCCTCCAATGCATCATTTGAAGCCAGCAGTCATGGAGTTTTCTCGATCTCTCCAGACCCTTCTTTTGTTTCTGGGGTTTTGAGGTTTGAATGCTTCCCTCTCTCTACGCCTCTCCAGCAAACGACGCCTCTTCATCGTTCTACCTCTCTCTTCAAATCCCCAAAGAAAAACAAATATCCGATCTATCCAAGTTTGGTGGTTTTTCTCTCTCTGAAAATACTTATCTTCAACTGTACGACAAATAGTGGTTTTTGAAGCGGTTTGCAGGTATGGATGGCAGTTTACGTTCCTCTCCTACTGCTTGATTTTCGGTTTTGCATGTGTATAGACTGTTCCTTTTATTTTTTTTTGCAAGTTTTGACCTTTACTTTTGATTTTTTGGTAGATCTGTCGATTTAGGGTTTAGATGGTTCTGATGATGTAGAGCACTTTTTTTTTCATGATCTGCACTGCTCTTTTCATGTTTTTGTGTTTTCTTCTCTTTTTCAGCTCATGTCATGTAGATGTCTTCATTTACCAATTTTTTGGCGTACTCCTGTGATTTTTTTATGCGTTTGTGAATGATGTTTTGGAGATTTTGCCTGCTTGAGCTTGTAGATTTTAATGCTGCAACTATGCCAAATAAATTGGTTGAATGATCTGTGCTTGAGTATTTTTATGAAAAAAAATTATGATTCCTACTCCACAAGTTGCCCTAATCTCTCTAGTATTTTTATGAAAAAAAATTATGATTCCTACTCCATAAGTTGCCCTAATCTCTCTCTCTCTCTCTCTCTCTCTCTCTCTCTCTCTCTTTTGCATTTCTGTTCGGATGGATTTATGGTATGGACTAGTGGATTTCTTTTCTAACAGATTCGCTGATTTGTTCTTTCCCGTCTTCCCTTCCTGTTTTTACAAGGTTTTGGAAAATGTTAGGAGCGTGTTTTCCGAAAGTAGGATTTTTGTGGTTTGAGTTTTCAGAAACCCCTCTTATTTTCCACTTTCCTTTATGGTTTGCTCTAGAACTGTGGATTTCCCCCTTTTTTCTTCATGGGTTTGGTGGAATTGTTGTGGGTTTTTACAACATGTGGTCATTTGCTTTGGTTGGAGACTTTTGAGTTTTATGGGTTTCTTGTGCTTAGTCTAGATCAACTGTGATTTTAATTGGGTCATTTCTGGGCTTTGCATTGATTGGATCCCAGATCTCTGTTTTTGAGTGAAAAGGGTTATCAGGGGTCCATAGAAATCACTACTTCCTACCTTCTCCACTTGTATATATTTGTATGAAAGTACAAGCATATGAACACAGTACCTGAATCTATGACAATATATGTGCTGTACAGTATATGCCTCTGCACCTATATATAGGTGCAGTGTGTGAATTTGTTACCTATACGAGTACCCTAATGCATTGTAAGTATATGTTATGCGACATGGCATGAGTGTTCATGTGTTTGTGGCATGATGAACTAACAATTGGAAAATTATAGTATGTTCACTCTATTTCCTTGTTCATCAAATGTACCACTATTGATAATTCCCCTGCATATGTTGTGTCTCGTCTAATGCTGGTCCTGAGCACAAAAGACGAGTGTTGGTGTCCAATAGAGCATGCAAACCAGTGGAACTATAACATTTTTTTTTAGCATTGTGTTTACAAGCATTTGGATGGAAAAGGGTATAGCAGATATATGTGTATATATATTATTTCTTAGATCACTAGCTTTATCGAACTCTCTACTGCGATTGATCTTCTTTTTCCCTAGTTGCAGGTATTACTAATTAGTCATGAGTAGGTTATTTACCCTGGTGCTTTACATTCATTATTTCCATATGGAATAGTGCCTATGCCCAATTATTTTGATTCCTTTACTTTTCATAATGCTTTTTGAGTTTGTCTTGAGTGACTTTTAGTATCAAGAAAAGTGACTGGATGGCATATACTCGAGTGGTTGAACTTGTCATATCAGGCTGGCATAGGTGCTATACTGCTGAATCATTGCGGTGTATTTGAAGAATTACAGACACTGCCCATGTTCAGGGCAAATCTTTGTAACAGAATCAGTTTATATAAGTACATGTTGAGCCATTGATGCTACAGTATGAGATAAATGTTTCTAAAAAACAGTTCAATAAATTGGGGCCGGTGATTGCAACTATAAATTTGCTAGCTTAATTCTCATGCTTGTTAATTGTTATTGGGAAAAATTAGCGAAAGGTCCCTATAAGTCGATGTTTCCAGCCTCCAGTCCAAGGAAATACTTTTTAAGGCCTATGGTCCATTCAGCTAGACTGTTTGCAGCCATAGGTCCCTGCATCCACATGATTGCATATTTTAGGACTGTTTTACCCTTTCAACCATTTTAAGCATAAATTTTTGAAATTTGAAATTTAAAATTTATATTATCCCTCTTCTTCTATACTTTAATTGGAATCAGTAGCACTGTAATTAGCATCAGAATCTGGATTGAGATTGGGTTTAATCCTGGAGAAGAGATCATCTGGATCTCTTGATTCGCCACATAGTAAATAGAAAAAAGGAGGGTTCCGGCATTGTTGCAGATCGACGATCAGAGGTGTTCTGTGGGCCACGCTCGAATCAAGATTACAACAGCTGCCGACCTCGCTGTTCGCCGCGAGGCCGTCCAGAATCGACGCCCATCAATGCTGTCGCCCGTCGCCGTTTGTGCATGTCGTCGGGGGAAGTGGTTCCGGGCGGAAGTACGCCCAACGGAGAAGAAAAAGAAAAGGCAGCAACATAAGGTCTTCTTTCGTTCTGTGTGGCCCACCTTCTAAAGGGAAGTTGCGTGGCAGGGAAGTTGCAGACGAGGATAAGGAAGATGACGAGCAACTCAACGAAAGCGGTGATCCCAGCCTCGTCGGCCTCAGCACCATCAAACTAAGCGAGGACGAAGGAGACGACAGCGGCGACAAGAAGGATGCGGACGAGCATATCGTTGAATTGATCGAGCACGAGACGGAAGATCGACGACCCTTCGTGCTTCTCGAGCTCGTTCCAGCCGTGGATCTCCTGTGGCCGGACCACCTCTTCGGATCGAAGGCCGGATTCCTGATCTGTATCTAGCCAGGCATTTCGGCACGTGTCTCACCCAGGCATTCCTCATCTCTTCCTGATCGAATCTCCTCGCCTCTCCCATCGGTAGATTTCTTTCACAAATCACGATTTCAACAATTCGTGTTTGGTGTAATTTGAATCTTTTCAATCAGAATTAGGATTTGTAGAGGTCGCAGTTGGTGCACGTCATTGGTCGCAGTTGGTTTTGCCCCAAAACAGAGTGGTTGAAGAAATGAAGAAGACGACCTATATTGGGTGTAACATGTATCGGGTCGTTTCAGGTCAGGTTCGACTCTGTTTTGGGGTTCTATGGAGGTACGGGTGGATTAAGATGAGGTAGTAGGTGGGTGTTCAGTGGAGGGGGTTCTGTTGAAGCACAGGTGGGACGGTGGGTGGGTAGTGATGATGGTCTGTATTTTTTTTTTTTTTTGACTATTCTATAGTAGAGATGGAAGATGGGAATGGGATGCTGTCGATTGAGGTGATGACAAGAAGGGATTGAGATGGATAAACGGATGAGAGGGGAATTCCATGGAGGACTGACTTCTCCCCGGTGATCGCTTTTGGCTCTGTTTATCTCTTTTGTCAAATTTATCTGAATTTTTTTAAAATTTATCTGAGTTTTGTTCAAATTTATCTGTTTTCTGTCATATTTATCTGAGTGTTGTTCAAATTTATCTGTTTTCTGTCATATTTCTTTGTGTTTTTTGTAAATTTATCTGATTTTTTTTCAAAATTTATCTGAGTTTTGTTCAAATTTATTTGAGTTTTTGTCAAATTTATCTGAGTCTTGTTCAAATTAATTTGTATTCTGTCATATTACTTTATGTTTTGGTAAATTTATCTGTGTTTTTTTATAAAATTTATCTAAGTTTTTTAGCAAATTTATTTACATTTTTTGAAATCTATATGCGTGTTTTAAATTTATTTGCATCTTTTGAAATTTATTTGTATATTTTCAAAGTTATTGCTATTTTTGAAATTATTGTATTTTTTAAAATTTATTTTCGTTATTTTTAATTTATTTGCATTTTTTGAAAATCTCTTTGGATCTTTTGAGATTTATTTGAGTCTTTTGAAATTTATTTATATTTTTTTAAAATTTATTTGGATATTTTGAAACTTATTTGCATCTTTTTAAATTTATTTGCATTATTTGATTATATATTTCTTTTTTTTAAGTTATTGCATTTTTTGAAATTATTTCATTTTTCAAAATTTATTTTCGTTATTTTAAAATTTATTTGTGTGTTTTTAGAATTTATTTAAAAATCTGGGGATTCCATTAATCGTGGGCAATTAAATGTTAGTTGACCATTATTAATGGGATATCCCACCAATCATGGGTTATGATATAAAGAAAGGATAAATTAGACATTTCAGGTGTGAGAAAGTGTGGGAGGGACCTTTGGCTCTATGACTTTTTTTTGGTGGATCTAAGGCCATAAAGTGTAATGTTCAGGGACCTGTCGCCGAATGCCCCTTGTTATTGATAGCCAGAATCAAGAAGCAGGTGATGATTGGGTTGCATAGTCATGGAAATTTGTAATCCTTTCTTGGCATGAATAATTCCTTTTCCTCCTTCGGACCCGTTCTTTGAACAAATGTGCAAACCCAACTCAATGTTAAGTCATTTTGTATGGTTTTTTATAAACAAAAAATTTCTATAGGCATTTTATTAACAATGTGTGCAAACTCAACTCACCATTAAATTTGTGTTTTTCTTTCGTTCTTTCTTTCTTTTGGAAAACCTTATCATTAAATCTGTTGAATGTTTCTACCAAAAAAAAAAAAAAAAAAAAAAAACCGTTGAATGCGAAAACAAACAGGGTCATAAAATTGTGTTAAATGTGTAAACCCAATTCCGTGTTAAATATCAAATGTGTTAAATGTGCATTTTTATGGCGACTAAAATAATAAGGCATGGACCTATTCGACTGCAGACAATCCACTTATTGTTACCACAGCTTGGGGTCTGCGAAATTCTTCAACGCACCCCTACTGGGCAAAATTGGAGTTCATTTGGGCCATGGGGCTGATTGGTCCCATTTTCAGACTATATTTTGGTTACTTTTATCTTTGGATGGGTTAGATTTTATTTTATATAAGGGTGGGTGTGTTTGGTTGTTCTGAAAGTAATCATCTAGGGCAGATGCCTGTCTTCTGTAGCTTAGCAATTAGTTGCTTGTGGATTTGTGACATTATCGCTTGAGTTTTTTCGAAGATAGAAGAAATGTCTACCACTTAGTACATATCTGAAAAATCTGTGCTGTCACAATTGACAAGCAAAATAAGTAGTCATCCACATGTGTCTGATGTCTCTGTGACCACAGCTTTGGAAGACTTACAAAATTTTGCATTGAATAATAAATTCTGAAAAAATACATAACACTTGGTACTATGTTATTTCTACCATTACACTTGATATAGGGATGGCTTTGGTCCTTTTGTGGGCAACTATTAGGGTATATCTAGGGCTCTGTTTTGGCTAGGCTTTGCTCGCTTGGACTGGTCCATAATATAATGATGGATTTTATCAGACTTTGATGTTGGTTTGAGGCAGAAATCAGGGACAATTACACAGGTAGAATGAAATGTTTGTTTTCGTGCAGTTTGGATGGACTGGTTATTTACTCTCTTATTGAGGGGATTTCTGTGGAAGAAACTATCTTTGTGTGTTCTTTTCTGTTTGGGCTCACTTGTTTATTGTTTTCCTCTCAAATCAGCATCTTCTTTGGATTTTATTCGTCAGATTGGTTTGATATTGACTCTATTGTGTAAATGAAGAGTATTTCAGTGTGATTTTCGTACTTTTGTGATTGATTCATTGGGGTTCTGTTGAGTTATGTTATGTTGTTTGGTTTGTGGATTTAATTCCTTGATCAATTTCTTTGGTAGTTCTGTTGATTTATGGTTTAGTAACTTTCTCTGTGATGTAGAGTACCAACAGTCTCTGTGCTGTTGAGATTGTATTTTCCTATGCCCAATTTCCTATCTGAATGAGGTTTCCTAGTTTGATTTCAATACCCATGGAAATTTTGGTAGAGAGTATCTTCCGTTCTAAACTGTCTTCCCTTCCTGTTTTTGACCTTCACATGATGCAAGCATGCACTGATTTGCATGGAACTCATCATCAGAAGATGTCAATCATACAACAAATATCAGTCCTCAAAAGGGCTACCACTATCAGCCTGCACATTAGCCATGAGGACAAAACTTTAATTATGAAGAAATAGAGTAAATGTAATGTGAAGGAAACAAAACATGCACACCAGCCATGAGGGCAGAACTTCCATTGACGCCAAATAGATGAATACACAAAACAGTCATTTTTGTATAACATGTAAAGCATGGATGACTGGTTTTAGTAAAATCCATCCGTGGCTGATTTATTGGAAGCAACTTCATACCAGTTTGCCTTCAGCAGAGAAAAATTGAGCTTTCATATTGTTAGGAAAGTGTTTTTCTTTCCTAATTAATTTCATGATCAATTTCATAATTTAGTCTATTTTATCTTCATACTTAGTGTGTGGAAGAAAGATGCCATTGCCACATAAGAAGTTTGCTTTTAATTTCAGATCCTTTAACCATTTTTGGTTGATGCCAATATAAGTTTTAAACCATCATGTGAGAGTAGCTACAAATTGGAGGTCCTTCAACAATTAATATAATTCTTGGTTTCTGGTGCCACTTAATTTTCCTTTCTTTCAGCTTGAGGTGGAACATTTCCTTTCAGCTCATTCCTGTACATCAGAGGTCATACCCTGTTGTTCCTTTTTTATATCATTTGCTGTATTTCATTGAAAATTGAAGCCTTTGCCTCCCATGCAACATCCATAATTGTTTTTAACCCACTCCCTATCTTAGTCTCAACACCCTTAAATTACTGATTAGTGGATTGAACAGTAGTAGTTTGAGTTTTTCAGCATGTTTCGGAAGCCTTGGTTGAGTTTGTGCATGGTTTTCATTGTATGACTTCTATTGTTTAATGGATAACCTAATAACTAATTGAAAATTCTAATAAATAGATATTCTTTCTTGACACAAAAGTAGAAACAAGATCTCGTTTTCATCTTTAATGTACAGTGGTGGAGTTGTATTATTCCTTGTCAATCTCTGTATATGGAATTATGGGTTTTCATCATTAATGTACAGTGGTGGAGTTGTAGCTTTCTCAATGATTTGCTGCTGCCGTTTATTTTTAAGTTTATAAATCCGTGTGCAATATCTATAGATTTAATATAAATAGAACTCATTTAGAGAGATATAAAAACATAGTTTTATGATGTCTATCATGTTTAGTAGTTGGATCTGATTTCAACAGATTTTGAAATTCATGTTCAGATTGTTGTAACAGGTATTTGTTGGGTTTTCTAGGTTCTAAAATCTCTAGGTTCAGAATGGAGCCTCCAAGCAAGGAATGGATGACGGCACCTAGGCTTTCTAAAGAGTACCTGGAAGGAGTAGAACTATTCTTTCGGTATGTAAGGGCTAATACGCATAAATTAGGGGGTGATGATTGGTATTGTTGTCCGTGTGTCAAATGCCGAAATTTTCGAAGGAAGAAGACACTAAGAGAAATTCATACACATTTAATATGTGATGGAATAGATACGTCTTACACGACATGGATCCACCATGGAGAGATCTACCCCCAAAGTCTGTAAATGTAGGGGCTAGTGATGTAGTATGTGGACAGGTTGATTTGGTGAATGATGTATCTCAAGACGGGGATAATGCTCAAAAAAATGTGGGGGGTAGTGCATCTACATGCAGTGATGAAGATAATCATCAAGAAGATGGGGAAGGTCATGATGGTACATTAGAGAATGTCCAGTATCAGAAGTTGATGGAAGATGGAATGCAACCTTTATATCCCTTGTGTCAAATTGAGGATACAAAATTGTCAGTGACAGTTGAGTTGCTAAGCATGAAGGCTAGACATCGGTGGTCTAATAAGAGTTTCACGGAATTGCTACATATGTTTAAAAGGGTTCTGCCGGTTGAAAACACTTTGCCAAATAATACTTACAATGCAAAGAAGATGATCGAGTCTCTTCGTATGGATTGCAAGATTATCCATGCATGTCGTAATGATTGTATACTATTTTGGAGAGAGCATGAAAATAAGGACAATTGTCCTACGTGTGGTGAAAGTAAATGGAAACCAGTGAATGAATCAAAGCCCATAGGATCACGCTTTCCTTGGAAATAGTTACGATACTTTCCATTAACACCAAGGCTACAAAGAATGTACAGTGTATCATCGATTGCAGAGAGTATGACATGGCATGCAAAGGCAAGCTCAGTACCAAACGATTCAATGATGCGTCATCCGGTAGATTTTTCCAGTTGGAAACAAGTAAATCGTAAATGGACAAACTTTGCTGCCGAGACACGGAATGTCCGAATGGGACTTGCAACTGATGGGTTCAATCCATTCGGGAATAATAACAACTACCATAGTTGTTGGCCTATTATGTTGGTTGCATACAATCTTCCTCCGTCTTTATGCATGCGGAAGGAGTTTATTATGTTAACATTATTGATTCCCGGGAAGAAAGGTCCGGGGCATAACATTGATGTCTACTTGAAGCCACTAGTAGCAGAGTTGAAGGAGTTATGGTCCACTGGTGCAGTAACATATGACTCTTATAGCAAGAGTAGGTTCACAATGAAAACAATTTTGTTATGGGCTATACATGATTTCCCAGCATATGGTCATTTATCTGGTAGTAGGACCGTAGGAAAGTTTGGTTGTCCTGTGTGCAGGGAAAGTACAAATTCAGTGCGGCTAAAACATGGGCAAAAGTTTGCTTACATGGGGCATAGGAAATGGTTGCCTATGACACATCCTTTCAGGAGCCAAAAATCACAATTTAATGGGAATGAAGAAAATGGGAACCATCCCAAGCGTTTGAGTGGTTCCGAGGTATTAAGCAAAATGGAGACTATTCATACTAAGTTTGGAAAGGTAATAGGCAAGAAGAGAAAGAGGTGTGTAAATGAGAATGAATCCACCGCATGGTCAAAGAGATCAGTCCTTTTTGACTTGCCGTATTGGAAGGTGTGTTATACCATGGTTCTTAATATTAAATAATGTGGTCACAACTCTTATGTACTAACATAAATGAACCATTTTCTTATAGGATCTCCCGTTTCGACACAATCTAGATATGATGCACGTGGAAAAAAATGTGGCAGAAAACCTACTTGCAATAATCATGAACACAAAGGATAAGACTAAGGATGGTCTTGAAACCCACAAAGACTTGAAGGTCATGCGAATTAAGAAAAAGCTATGGCCGGTGGAAAAAAATGGCAAGTTGACATGTCCAGAAGCTCCTTATTGGTTGTCCCGGCATGAGAAGGAATTGATATGTAAAACATTGTGTGATTTGAAGGCTCCTATTGGGTACAATGTAAACTGGAAATATAAGGTGAGCTTGGACGACATGGAGTTAAAAAATCTTAAGTCACATGACTATCACATCCTCATGCAACAACTACAACCAGTGTTGCTGATGCATGCATTTGAGTCACAAAAACCCTTGCGAGCTGCTTTTCTGCAATTATCAATGTTCTTTAATGTCTTATGCTCGAAGACTATAAACCGTGAAGAACTTTCAAAGATGAAAGGACGTATTGTGGAAACACTTTGTGTGTTCGAAAAGTACTTTCTGCCCTCTTTTTTTGTTTCTATGACACACCTTGTTGTGCACCTAGCAGAAGAGACGCAGATTTGTGGACCTGTTAGATATCAATGGATGTATCCTTTTGAGCGGTAAATATAATGTTTTATTTCATTTTTTTAATTAATAAAAGTTTTGTTCAAAATATAACTTAAGGCACATGTATTAGGAAGATGAGAACATTCAAACGATCTGTGGCGAATCAAAGGTATCCCGAGGGTTCTATCACAGAGTGCTTTCTTATGGATGAATCAATGATGTATGTCATGAATAATGTTGTCGACGGTGAAAATGGAAGCCATAAGCCTGGAATTAAAACACTCATGGATATGGATGGGGATTGTTCCTAACCTATTGATAAAAAGGGGAAGGTCATACGGCTTGATAATGTGCAGTACCAGCAAGCATGCAAATGGGTACTGTGCCACTCAACTGATAACACCGAGTGGAAAAGGTAAACACATGTCTGATGGTAGTCATAGTAAATACGTTCATGCTTATTGGTTTAATGTAATATAATGCAATCACTTTATATTCATATATAGGAAGTATGAACAATATCTTCAAAGCCACATATCTAATGTTCAAAATCGGAGGGTTAATAGGCGTGCAGAAAAACCCATGGATTATGTTCCTTGGCTTAGACAACAATTAAAGGATGAAGAGAACTGTACCCTAAAAACGCTTGCTGATGGCCCAAACTTTGAAGCCATTTCATATGCAGCATACGCGGTAAATGGATATGTGTTCTATACTGCGGATGCGGAAATCAATAAAATAACACAGAACATCGGAGTCTCTGTGAAAGCTATGACAATCTGCAGGTCAAGTGCCAAGGACAAGAAACCTGTGGTTGAAGAAGTCGCTTATTATGGCATTGTCAAACAAATTCTTGAGTTGGATTACCATTACTTCAAAGTAGTAGTATTTTATTGTGATTGGGTGCATACAGAAGATGCAACTGGACTTAGAGTTGATGTAGAAACAAATTTGATATATGTTAATATGAGGAGGTTAAAGAGAAATACAAAAGAAAATGATGAGCCATTTATTCTTGCTTATCAAGCAACTCAAGTCTTCTATTGCAAAGTTCATAGTAGGCCATCCGAAGAGTGACATGTTGTCTTGGATGTTCCAAAGAGACTGAATCGTGACGTGGACTCTTTTGAAGATCCCTTAGTCTTTGAAGCAAGAATGAAAGAAAATACAATAGCAACAACATTATAAGATGATATCATGGAAGAGGATATAAATGGTGATGAAGATTACTCTTAGCATTTCAGGCACTAGAACTTGTCACTAGAAGTTTGCAACAAATTGTTTGTGAAAGGTATTTGTCTCCTACTTTGTAATGTTTTGGTGCTTGAGTTGATTATTGAAATCTTTGGTGCCTCCATGTCATGATTTGCATGCTTTTAAGTGTGTCCAAAGCACTACTCATAACTTAGTATTATCATCATTTTTTTTAACTTATGAATCTATTTATGTACACTACATGATTATTGCTTATGTCTTTTAATCTCAACATTTTTAGATTCAAGATTTCTGTCATTCTTTATACAAGCCAATATTGGTTTCATAATATTGAGTTTTTTTTATTTTAAATGTGGTTATAGGTACTATGTCGCATTATACCTCGTCATCATCTTCTGCGTCTACTGTTCAGGGTAGCTCTCATGAAGGTAAAATATGTATTGTTTCATCCGTTTCATACTTTGTAATCACTGAAAAGCCACACAAGGAAAATAATGAAACGGTACTGTAATATCTGAAAGGGCTCTTATGTGTCTTCTTCAGAAACTGAGATCAGGTAACTCAGCCTAGGTAAATGATATTTTGTCTTTGGAGAATGATATCCATGTGCATGGATGGTAGTTCATATGTTTTAAGAAGCTATTGTTATTTGCTCTACATTCACTGTGAACCCATGGGGTCAAATCATTAATTTAAATGGTTAGATGCTCTCTAGCTATCTAATGTGAGTTAGCTGTTTTTTATTATTTTTATGTGTCTCTTCTATATTGAACTTGGTAACTCATGCTTAGTGGGTATTGTTCGCTATTTAGTGTGTGGAATTGTATGTGATCTTTGACGTTGGGGGTCCTTCCTTTGGAGGAATATATGATTGCTTCATACTTGATATGTTGAGAATTTATAACAGTAAGTCACCATTAAAATTTTTAATCAAGATGTAAAATCCCAACAAGAATCCTGATTGTTTGGTCTGGACTAAGTCAGCTTGGCAGGCTGAAGTATAGTAGCACACTTTGGGTCTGTAAGACCCCGACCCGAGAGACCTCGATTAGAATTATTTAAGTTGTATTTTAGTTTTAAGTGTGTTTAGTGGTTTTTGAATTAGTTGGAGATTAGAATAGTTTTTATAATAGCTTTGGACAATTTGGAGAGCCTCTTTACTTGTGGGACCCTTTGGGGTTTCTTGTTACGAAATGTGTGAGATTGGGGGTTTACCGATGATTTCCAAAAATTGTGTTTTTAACCTCATTAGACTTATCTTGTTAATCCCTACAACTTTCATGTTGACATCGTTCCCATTCGAGAGACCCTAAACCCGACTTTTACAATTGAGGGCAAAATGGTCTTTTTACCCAAAATCTGGACACCAATTTCAATGTCACCAAAATGTGCAAAATATATACTTTTGGAAACTAGAAATTTCTCCGATCAACTTTGTCTTCTTCCTCGAATTCGTTTGAAGCCCCGAATGCAATGTTTTGAGCCCGAGAAGTCTTTCAAGTTGTGGGCCCCATTCCCACTTACTATATATAGAGAGCTTCTTCTTCTTTTTTCCATTTCTGGCAAAAACCCTAAAAGGAGAAGAGATTTCCAGCCCTAGGGTTTTCCCTTGCCTTTTTCTTGCTTCCTTTCCCATAAATCACCACAAGAACTTGGCTAAATCAAGAGATGGACCTTGCAATCTTCTTCCTCACTTCAAGAGCTCTCTATTGGTACCATTTATGAAGACATGCATCACCATTAGAGCTTCTTGTGAGCTTTCTCTTCTTATTTGAACCACTTCTAGGTAAGTGATCGTTTCAAGCTTTTAGAATCTTGTTTGTTTAGCCCTAGGGAAGCCCCATTTCGTTTATTGGAAGATTTCATTTTGTTTTACTTGGATTTTTAATATTCTAGGGTTTGGATTTGGGGGTTTTTTGTATAAGTGTTTGATTGTGGGCTTAAGAGGTGATTAGAGCTCAATTTGATTTACGTTGGACCCAAGGCAAGTGGATGAAATGATTCTCATGTGTTTATCATGTTTTATGCAAAATCTTGATTTATCTTCATTAATAGTTTTAATGGTTTATCATGCTTGATAGTTTGGTATTATTGATTTTGAATGATGATTTGATGAGATGAGGAGGTGATGATTTGATGAGATGAGGAGGTTAAGGAAGGACCCAAATATCCATGAAGTTATGTTTGGAAGAAAGGGAAAGAAAGGAAATGGATAGGAGTTGGACAAGAGTGGAATTCAACCAAATGGGTTGGGATTCGTCGCTGTCCGATCGATCGCCCATCAGGTCCGATCGATCGGACTGTAAATAACTGAGAGTGTTTTCAGGACCGATCGATCGCCCATCAGGTTTGATTGATCAGACTGTAAATAACTGAGAGTGTTTTAGGACCGATCGATCGCCCATCAGGTCCGGTCGATCGGACTGTAAATAACTGAGAACGTTTCAGGACCGATCGATCGGCCAATGAGTTCGATCGATCGGACTGAAATGAGATGAACTGCAAAATAAAGGGGATTGTGGGACTGTTTTCCAGATTCATTTCGAGCCCATACTCAAGTCCAATTCAGCTCTATCCCTTCTCTTCTTATTTGAAGACATTGAACCTGTAATGATGCATTTTAAACCCATGAAAGATTTGGGTAAATTGTGATGGGTTGTAGTGGGGAGGTATTGTTTGGAGCCCTAATGTTATTTAAGGACTTGTAAGGCATTGCGTGAAGTCTGGAGGAAGGGGGAAACTCATCATGGAAATTCTATGAGATTTTCTAGATTGACCAATGTGTATAAGTACCCGGAATGTCCCTAACTCTTAAAGAGTACCAAAATTTCATCATGATCGACATACGGGGCCCTATTCACATTGATTCAATTCTAGAAACCCCATTGTTAACCTGTAAAGGTATGGGAAATGACTTGTATTCGATTTTCAACCAAATTCCTATTTTGGGATTTTAACCCACATGATATGACTAGACTGTTTCAAGAGTACTAGAAGAGATGTGCTTAGCTTTTGCTAACCTGTACATGTCAACTTGAGATGAATGTGTATTTTATACCTCTTGGCACCCCGTTTCTTACTGTGCATATGATTTGATTTATCGTATTTGACCTATGAGTCGGCACCACTGAGCTTGGACGACCTCGTCGGTTTGATCCACCGACTTGGGATTCCTTCCCCTCCTGATAGTCAGCTGCAGTTTGAAATGTGCAGAGTTTTTACCCGGTTCGCTACCGTGGTCCCGCAGAGTATATATATATGTATATTATAGTATTTATTGTTGTCCCTCCTCACCTTGTGTGATTGAGGTCAATGATCCTGTTAGGGTATGCGCTCTCTTCACTTCGGTGAGAGAGGATGTAGCTTTGTGTGGTCGCCATCTTGACAGTTCCTTATCCTTGGTGCCTCTACTGTTTTATATCGTTCATGTTGCCATTTAACAAATGATGCATTATCTTTTATGAAATTCATTATTTAACTAGTTTCTACTATGTTTTTAAAAGCATCATTGTTTTGAATTATTGTTATATCTTTTCACCCACCTGCCAAACCGTCATGTCTGATTCATTTATTTTGGTACTCAGGTCCCGAGCTTATTGCCATTGAGGAGGAGCCTGAGGAGGCAGTCGGCGAACCGCAGCGAGTGATTGAATGGCAAGCCGACGATGTCATTTAGACATTCGGCCTTGCCTTGAGAACGACACATTTTGGGGAACTTATGATAACTTTATTTTGAGTTTCATTTGGTTGTATGGTCTTTGTTGACCGTTATTTTGGGGCATTAATCAACTGATCTTTTGTAAATACACTTAACTTTACTTTTGGGGAAATATGCTTATGATCATTGCTCATTCTGATATCTTGCCATGTTAATCATAGGTCAATCTCATTTATGGGATGGGATAACATTATTATGATTTGCTACACGCTTCCGCAATCTTGAGAATGTGTTTGATATGGTTATATGTGAGATGATGTGTAAAGATAATCCTAACCGCGGAACCCTGTGGGAAATCACGTGCATGGATAAATGTCGTTTAAATTCCGTGTGCGGTTTAGCCAAAGAAATGCACGTGGCGCGGCATCATCACCGTCCCGATTCCCGGACTTGGCCTTTTTCCCCTAATCCCGGTCCGGGGTCGCGACAGGGTCAGATTAAATACAATATATGGAACTAATTAGAGCCCAAATTTACTTTATTAATTGGGTTGGAAATGTCCATCTGAACCAGAAATCCTTCAATGGGTTCATTTTGTTCAATACAAACGCTTGTGTATAGGAACAATTAACTGGGTTAGAATGGTTTGTATCATGTCATTTTATTTGATCAAAATGTGGGATTATTTTTCTTTCTATTCTTCTAAATTGATAGACTGAAGTTTGTAATCAGCAAAGTCTGGACACCTTTTATTCCTGTAAAGTTCGATGACGCTGTATAAAAAATGTTTTATATTTTTACTTGAGTTTTATATAGAAGACTAGTTTTTATTCAAAAGTTTTATATAGCTCTTAGGATCCATCACAGACAGGGTCTGATTCATATTTGGGGAATTCTTCAAAGACCCTGTAATTTCTTGTAATTTGATTGCAGCACCTGTAGTATCTGAACTTGAAAATTTTCTAACAATGGCCTATTGCAACAGGTGGACTTCCTCCCGTCACATTTGGGGAAATGGGCAACCTATTGGAGACAACTCAGTGCAGCTGTCCTCTAAGATAGGGGAGGTTGTGAGGACCCATGTGTCTCCCATTTACCCCAAATGGACTGATGTGCCTAATGAGCTCAAGGAGCTAGTTTGGGAGATTGTTAGGGTAAGTTCTTGTTCATTTACTTCATTTAATTTTACATAGTAATTTGAATTTTTTAATTATGACTTATGTTTTGATTTTTCTTTTTTGCAGCACTCATTTGAAGTCCCAGAATACTCCAAAAGGCTTATACTTAGGAAAGCCAACAATTCATGGAAAGATTGGAAGTCCAATCTCTGGCTGAAAGTTTTAGACAAATATCAAACGGATGTGGAAAGAAAGTCCAACATACCTGAGGGTGTCAAGAAAGAAGATTGGGAGAGTTTTGTTGAACCCAATTCGACGTCCCAGGCCCATTCTCTAAAAGACAAAAGGGGAAGGCTGCTGGAAAGCGTTGAAATGCCCACATACTTCTGGTAGAAAGGGACAAGCACGGGTGGCGACGGAGATGGTAAGTATTGTTGACTTTAATTGATGTTACTTTACTATTATAATATATTTTAATCTATATATTTTGTTATTTCTTGTTTATAGTCGCAGCAAAATCCTGACGGTTTGGTCACTCGGACGCAAGTATATCTCGCCACTCATGGTAGGAAGGATGGTGCTACTGGGAATCAGTATTTGGTAAGAAGTCTGCCACTGGTTATTTTCATAATATAATGCAGAATAGTCATCAAAATCAAAATCTTAAATTTCCTTTCTTGTTATCTGTAGACATGTCTACATATCTTTTCTTTCTCTCTCTGCACGTAGATCAAATATAGTAATTGATACAAAAAACAGATCTTTCCTTGTCATCCAGAAAACGAGTTTACTTTGATCGTTTCTGCTCTATACAACATTTGCAATGATTTTTAAATGTGTATAGGGTTTGAATCTTATCATTTTGTAGATTTTTTCATATGATTGTCTGAAATGGATCAGATTCTATTTTCTACATTTCTGCACATGATCTTCTGGATGTGAGTGTTTGAAGCATGTTTGTTTTGTAGATGGTGGTGTAGTTGGTGGAAGTTATGGTTAGAAAGTTTGGTCGTTTTAGGTGGAAGTTATGGTTAGAAATCTTCATTGAAGTTTTATGTGCACAAATCATACATGTATACAAATGTGTACCGGTTGTTTTCATGCCATTTGCGTTTTGGTACTCTGCTCTAGAACTCTTGATTGGAAGCAGTTGAATTCTTTTCAAGATGAAAGCGATATGCTGATTCAGCGTGACCCCACCATTGTGGAAAAAGACCTTAACCATGATCCGGTCGCATTGGTAGGTGAATTATCTTATACTCTTATTTACATTCGAGCACTGTACAGGACCTCATGATTTTATGGTTGGGAATGATTTCATAATAACCATCCATTTGCCATGTCAAAACTTTTGAAGTAATTGTATGACATATTGCTTCTGTTAATAATCAACTTTTGTTTCCAACTTGGCATCGGCTTTGTCAATTACATGATCATAAAAACAGAGATCTTTCCAAAAGACTTCCATTGGATCAATGAGCTAAAGTTTCATTTCTTTCCAATTTATGATCTTGTTTTCTAGTCACAGAAAATGGTTAGGCTTTTAGGTAATATTCTCCTTCCACTTACCTTGAAGATTGTCTCTGATTTTTTTTAATAGGCTCTTGGTCGTGATAATCGAGGCCGTGTACGGGGCCTAGGAATGGGTGTGTCCAAAACTGCCGTCCATCATTCTACTTCGTATAGGAGATATGAGATGGCATCACAGGCAGCCATTAAAACTATTATGGATGAGCTCAAAGCGCAAAACATTCAGTTGAGAGAACGACTGGAAGAGGAGTCTCGAGAACGCAAACGGATGGAGAAGCGGATCCTTTCATGCCTTTCTCAGGGTCAGACGGTGATGCAACCTTCTACTGATAACGGCAGTTCTTCTCAAGTAAAAATCTTTATTTTCTATAAATAGTAGATATCTTACCTTATTTAAGTGTTTGGATCGAGAAATGACTAAATTCATGTGTTGCTAATGTTTGTAGGTAAGGCGTGACCTCCCACCTCAGGACGCACGATCTTGTAGGTTGATGCATCTTACACGAAAGTCTACGTGTATTGCTTATGGCAGAGTGAGGGGTCTTTCAACCGAGGAGGAAGAATGCTATAAGGTCATTGTAGATGAAATCATCGAGGGAAGTGTGGAGTTGATGGGTGGAGGAAAATCATTTCAAGATCTTACACTCGGCGATACTATTGATTGGCCCATCTTTAGGACTACATTCATTTAGTTCTTAGTGATATGCCTATGTACTGTTTTACATGCTACGAGTTTTGTTGATGTACAAATTTTGGATTTCCTAGGCCAAATGCACTGTCTCATACATGTTAATGTTCTTCTTCTTTGATACTTACGTTTCTCACCAATTGGGAATTGAAACTCCTACATGGATCTGTTTTTTCTTTGTGGGGAATTCTTTTTCTTTTTTATGAAGTTCACCATCACCATGATGTCATGGAGCATAGTTGAGTATGGAAAGCAAATGGCTGTAAGTGGTGAGCTTGGTCATGCAATGGAAGCTGTCAAATGGGGCACTGACTACCTCATAAAAGCTCACTGCTGGTGGTATGTGATTGTTTCACTTCTTGTATCCAATATTTGTACATGAAGCATACAAAAAGTTATGTATGTGATTCTAACTTGGAAATCTTCTTTGTATGAATGCTATTTTCATATTAGTCTTCATCCAGTCTTGGATAAAACTACCTATCATCTGATTAACAAGGAGACGCTTGCAATCATGAAGAATGTGAAATTTCAGCCGCACCAACCAGTAAAATTAATGATATGACTCAATAATTAGTCTTGCATGAATCAAGCAAGGAAATGAGCCCATTAAGTTAAAACCAATGCTATTTAGCCCATTACAGGAGGCAATCCTTGTGAATGCAAGTCGGGGTCCTATACTCCTATGGTTGATGAGGTAGCCTTAGTAGTGCACCTGAAAGTGAACCCCATGTTTCGTGTTGGACTTGATGTCTTTGAGGTAATCACATGCATTTCCATCTGCCAATTTGAATTCCTAAAAGTGATTACTTGGTTTTTACTTATCTGTTTATGGGTTTTCAACAGGATGAACCTTACATGAAACCTGGTCTTGCTGACCAGAAGAATGACATTGTAGTACCTCACATTGCATCTGTTTCTAAGGTGAAAGGAGCTCCTGAAAAATATGAGTTGAAGGACTTTCACTCTTGTTAACATTACTACTTAGGTGGATAAGTAGAACTAATTACAGAAGAAACATACAATTCATTAATCCTTTCTGTTCAAGTTTGGCTTCTTGATGACGCATTTAACAATTTCCTCTCTTTATCCATCAATTCAGTGGACTCGCGAGGGAATGACAATATTTGCTGCTCTGAATGTGTTGGTATGTTTAAAATATATAACCTTGCTAACAAACTACAAATATTAGATGTACAAAAATTGATTTCATTCCTGGCTGGCTCTCTCTTCTCCGGTTGTTGTTACATTCTTCTCTCTAGTCTAGTTTTAAAATTCTAGTATATTCTCTCTGTGTGTGTGTGTGTGTGTGTGTGTGTGTGTGTGTGTGTGTTTTACACAAGGTAAACAGTAGCTCTTTTTTTTTTTTTTTTTTTTTGCTAAAGGGTAAAATTTGTATTAAAGAGGAAAAGAGAGAAGGGCAATGTACCCCCAAAAAATAGGAATGGGAGGCTTACAAAAATGCCAACCCAAACTTAAGAAACCCAAAGGAAGCCCAACAAAAGAGGATAAAGAGAACCTTTAGACAGCCTTTGCCTACATGAGACAGAGGACACTAAAAGAGCTTACAACAAAGCATAAACAAAACAGGAAACAGAACCTGCATATACACCTTCTGCCACCAAATCGGGACTTAGAAGAGGGAGATTAAACAGAGCTAAAGTAAGTCCTTTAATCTAAGCAGAATGGGATGAGAAGGAGGAATAGAATTCTGATCAGCGGTTGTGATTACCATGCACTTCAGACGATTCAAAAGAGTTGCTTGAGCGCGCTGTATAGATGGTAATTTACTGCAATGCTTGGACTCATTTCTGAGATGGCAAAGAACAAAGATAGTATGGAGGAAGATGGCTGCTGCACTGTACTTATCTGAAACATTTCCATTATTGGTTAGAGTTCCCGAGATGGAGGTGGCAGAGAGAGAGATAAGAAGAGTTACTGCACTGAAACTTAGAACCCATCTCCAAAGATTCTTAGCTAAAGAGCAGGTGAAGAATAAGTGAAGATCAGATTCTTCTTCTCAGAAATAATTATGACATCTTGAAGGTAGGGACCAACCTTTCCTCTTAGCCCAATCTTCTGTAGGGGTGCTTCTGTGCATCAGCCGCCAGCTTAGACAGGTTAATCTAGGATTTATCATTTTGTTCCAGATATAAGTTGACCAGCCATTGGTTGTTCCTGGTTTCCTTATGAGATTCCACATTGCTTGAAGGGTAGGCTTGCCCAACTCTTTTTTCCAGGAAAGTGAGTCAGAGATTAATGGAGAGGAAAGAGGGATGGGGTTAGTGGTTTGGGAGAGGAGTTCTTGAAGGATAGCTGGCAGGAGAGTAGGAATGACCCACTCAGAGTCAGCTATTAGATATGAAACTTTGTCCTTCTCAGAGAAATGGATTAATGGGAACTTGGAAGAGATGGAGTGATTTTCTTGCCAATTGTCATGCCAAAGAATGATAGATTCCCCATTCCCAACCGTCCATCTGCTGATTCTTTGAAGGATTGGCGAGAGAACTCTTATCTTCTTCCAGATTGTGGAGCCATACTTTGGGTTGCTTGGATGCCAGATGCATGGGACGATCCCTACTGTATCTAGAAGAGAACCATTTAGCCCAAAGGGAAGAATCTGTAGCCGCTGACCAGCCAAGCTTGAGCATACATGCTTGATTTAGCTCTTTTACCCTCCTTAGACCAAGACCTCCTTCAGTCTTAGGAAGACAGATCTTTTCCCACCTCACATAGTGACCTTTGGAATAGTTAGGATCCGCACCACATAAGAAGTTACGCATTAGTCTTTCAATATGAGCACATGTTTTGCTTGGAATGGGTATGACCAAAGCTGTATGCAAAGGGATGGAGCTGAGGACGTGCTTCACCAAAATAAGCCTTCCTGCAAAGGAGAGAAATTTAGTTTTCCAGCCTGCTAGTCTAACTCTAATTGAGTCCAGAAGTTTGGAGAAGTAGGAGTGACGGCTTGAACCTAGGAAGAGAGGAACTCCCAGATATTCTATAGGAAGGGAAGACTGCTGGATTTGGAGGATCTCTGTAACCAGATTATTTTTCCTGGCAGTACAGTTACCTAGGAAAATTTGGTTTTTCTGCAGGTTGATGATTTGGCTATAGGAGGCTTGGTAAGCTAAGAGGACTGCTGCAAGGCTCCTGAGATCCTTTTTCTTGGTTTTGAGAAAGTATAACATATCATCTGCATAAAAGAGGTGGCAGGGGGTAGAAGAGATAGGAGATATGGGAGTTATAGTCCTCTCAATCCTTAGTTTCTCTACCTGAAGACTAAGGATATCCTCGGCCAGAATGAAAAGATAGGGAGAGAGAGGGCAACCTTGCCGCAGACCGCTGGAAGAATTTAAGAAACCACAGGGACTTTTGTTAATGAGGACAGAGCCTCTACTACTGCAAACCAACTCTCTCATGAAATTGATCCAAGTTTGGGAGAAACTGAAGAAATTTAGAGCTCTAAAAAGAAAATCCCAGCGCATCTTATCAAAGGCCTTGGCTATGTCCAGCTTCATACAGACTATTCCACCTTTGGTCTTAGATTTGAGCTTTTGAAATAAGTCATGGGCCAACGCTGCATGATGGTGGATGGTTCTGCCTTTAACAAAGGCAGATTGGTGCTTGGAGATAAGCTGGGGGATGAGACTAGATAACCTGGTTGCAAGGATTTTGGCTATGATTTTGTAAGTGAAGTTAAGTAAGCTAATTGGACGGTAATCTGAGAAGGAAGCCGGAGAAGGGATTTTGGGGATGAGGGATAGAAAATAGGCACTGGTAGCCCTTAGGAGTCTACCAGAGGTGAAGAAATGGGTTATTGCCAGGGAGACATCTTGGCCCACTATTTCCCAACAGCGAGTAAAGAACACCCCAGAGAAGCCATCTGGGCCAGGAGAGCTATTCCTTTTGATGCTAAATACTGCCTCACGAATTTCCTTGGGAGATGGAATAGCAACCAGGAGCTGATTATGGTCTTCACTGAGAGAGGGGCCATTAAGGTAAAAAAGGGATTCATCCATGGATGAATTCGAACTTGGGGCTTGCAACAGCTTTGAGAAGTGAAGGCAAGCTTGAGATCTGATTTCTTATTCATCCTCGTAGAGGGTCCCATCAACTGAGATTTTATCTATCCTGTTGTTGATGCTTCTAGCCTTGGCCGAGTGATGTAAGAAGCTGGTGTTCCGGTCACCATCTTTGAGCCACCTAAGTTTGGCTTTTTGTTTCCAGTGAGTAGATTCTGCATTCAGCCAATTATGCAAAGTAGCCTTCTTAGTGTTTAAATCCTAGAGAGACTGTTCATTTGGCTGCTCATCATGAACCTGCTGAGCCTGAAGAGTGGTTGCCTCTTCTTCTAAAATATTCTTCTTCAGCTGCGCAAAGGTTTCTTTATTCCAAGCCTTGAGGTTACCTTTGAGAGATTTCAGCTTATGGGCTAAAATGTATTGAGGGTTGCCACTAACAGGTACTGACCAGCTCTCTTCCACCACAAACTGGAAGGAGCTATGAGTGAGCCACATCTGTTCAAATTTAACAGGGGAATTCTTCGTGGAAGGTTTACTATTGTGGGAGAGGAGGAGAGGGCTATGATCAGAGGAAATTCTTGGGAGATGTTGAACTGAAGGATCTGCGAAATTATCTAACCAGGAGGAGTTAGAGAAGGCTCTATCCAATCTAGCAGCCACATAGGCCTGACCTTGCCTGTTGTTAGCCCAAGTGAAGCAATTCCCTTTGTAGCCAAGGTCCTTGAGGCCAGAAGTGAGAACCATGTCATTGAAATCTCTCACTGATGGAGAGGAGGGGGACCGGGAGGTACTGAGTTTCTCAGAAGCCATAAGAATAGAGTTAAAGTCTCCAATAACACACCAGGGAGCAGTAGCTTGGGAAGAGGCGATGAGATGGTCCCAGAGATCCCTTCTTTGTCTATAGTCAGTAGAGCCATAGACTCTAGTAACTATAACCGGGGAGGAGGAAAGTGGATCTATAAATTCTATGGATAGATGTTGATTAGAATGGTCAACGAGAGAGAGACTAGAAAGGTGGATGGGGTTATATATGATCCATAGTGAGTTGGTTAGGTTGGTGAAGAAGGATGTGTAGCCAAGAGGATTAAGAAAGGACATAATTGAAGAGTTATAAGAGGTTTTTGGTTCAGCTAGAAAAAGGAGATACGGTTTGTGGGAAGAGAGAAGATGGTGGAGCATAACTTTGGTGGAAGGGTTAGCTATGCCCCTACAGTTCCAGAAGATAATTTTAATCATTGGATAATTTGGAGGGAGAGGGACCATTATTGCTCCTAGTCTTTGGTCTTGGTGGGAGGGAACCCTTTTGTTTGGTTTTCTTTTTTCCTTTGGCTTTGTAGGGAGAGAGGTCTACCACCAGAGTAGAGTCCTGGGAAGGGTTTTGGTGACAGGGGACTGTTGAGGAATTAAGAAAGATCTCTACAGTCTGGGGAGTGGTGGAGAGTTGAGGGAAGTTAGTGGAGGGATTATTATTGAGAAGAAGCTGACCGGCAGAGGGATTATGGAGGGTGAAGAGGGTTGGGTCTGCTAAGGTACTGGATTCCAGGATGGAGAAAGGGTTAGAGCAATCGAGGGAAGGAGCTGGAATTTTCTCTAAAATTGCATAGGTAACATCAGTGGGGAGGGACAGGATAGGATTTTCTTGATTTTGAAGAACAGTTGGACTAGAAGTAGATAGGGAAATGGGGGTTGGAAGAGGGACTGCCAAAGGGTTTACAGAGGAGGGATGCATAGAGAGGGTGATGGCTTCTGGAGCTGAAATGGTCACTGGTTGGGAAGTTGGGGGGCCTGCATTGGGATTTTCTGATGAGGGAGGAGCCAGGTTAGTCTGGGAATTGTTTGTGGAATTTTGTTGGCTATAAGAAGGGGATTGCAATAGTGGAGGCCGAGAATAAGGGCATTTGGCTGCGAGGTTACCTGCAGAAAGGCAACCAGAGCAAGGAACATTTTCATAGAGGATTTCCACTTCAACTGTATTCTCACCTTCAAAGTCCACTGAGAGAGAAGATGGGCCTGGTTTGGATAGGTCGAGGTTGACTAAAACTCGAGCAAAGGAGAGCATTCTTTGAGCTGCTGTGGTTTCATTCAAACGAAGCGGTTTACCGACCGAGCCCGCAATGGAGAGGAGGATGTCACTACTCCAACAATGATAAGGAATTCCCTTCAGACGAATCCAGACCGGCATGACTGTTGGCCAAGAGGTTTTCTCATCCCCTGGAGACCATGAACGAAGAAGAAGTTTCATGTTTCCCATAGAGAGAGGACTCTGGCTGATGAGAACTTCACAATCTTCCTTGGTATTGAACCTAAAGAGGAAATAACCTAGCTCTATGAGAGAGATGAAACAAGGTCTGGATAGACGCCACGTGCTATGAACCCAATGCTCCAATGCTTCCAGTGAGGGTCTCCTTCCTACGAACTTGCCTATGGCTGAGAAGGAGAAAGAATCCTTGCTGGTTTGTATCATCTACTGAGGAATTTTCATGGTTAGCTTACCTTCCTTCCAGGCTGGGGGAGGAATGGAAGGTGGAGGGGTGATGAGAATAGGGGAGAAGAAGCTAGCATAGGATTTCTATAAGGTCTTGGGTCTTGGAACTTTTGAAGAAATCTGGATGTCTGTAGGGAGGGCATTTGGGCGATCCACTGTAGCAGCTGCTTCCACTGGGCCTTCATTATAGATTGTGGGCGGGGTATGGATAGGACAACTGGCGATGAGTGACTGGATGAGAATGGGAGGCGGCGAAGCTGATCCGGGGTTAACCAGCGGAATAGCTAGGGCATCCGGATTGGAGGGGTTAGGAAAAGGGGGATGGGCGGGGACTTCGTGGGTAGAACCTGAAGCTTCTCTGTGGGTAGAACCTGAAGCTTTGGGTGAGAGGGGAGGCAGAGGAGGGAGAGGAGGGAAGGGGTCTGGCGGCAAGGGGGAAGGAGCTGTGTTAGGAGGAGTGGGCATGGCGGAGCTGTGAGAAAAAATGAGATCTAATGCGTCTAAAAGAAGTTGAAAATTGAAATTATGATCAACAGTAGCTCTGTTTGATATGTCATTGTTGTTGAAGTCGTATCCATATCTGAGGTTGTCGTTTATTTATTTTTATGTCAGTATGCGTTATAAAGATATTGTATTTATTGGTGACTCATCTTTTTTGTACTTTTTCAGAAGGATCTTCGTGGAATTATACAGGATTGTGGATATCTGTGTGGCTGTCCTTCCTGTAATTTCTCTAAGGTAAGTTATCAAGTCATTTTGATTAGAGTTCCAAGGGAATCTTTTTTTTTTCAAATGTATGTATTTAGTTCCCAGGGAATTTCATACTTAGGTACTTAATGCTTTTGAGTTTGAGAAGCATGCTGGTTGTTTCACTAAACACCCAAATAATCATAGATTCTTGGAGCATGGGAAAACTATATATGGTTTAGTACAAGAAGTAAAGAGTTCCCCTTTTAACATGTTAGAAGAAGTGATTAGAACTTTGCTGGGTGGGCCCATCAGCGAGAACCATCTCCAGGTTTGGAAAGGTGATGCATATTACTCAGTTCTATTATTATACCATTTTTGTTCATTTTTTGTGTTTTACTTTTTCTCTTTGCTAATTTTGATGACATGTATTTTCTTTTTCTTTTTTTTAGAATCATTTCAAGCATCAAGATATGAAATAAAGGAAATTAATGGAAATGATGAAGCATCCCAACATTGTCCATTGCAACTTCAGAAGGAGAATAATTCAATTGTATGGTAGGAAAACCTTTGAATTTTCTTGTTTTGGATCTCTTGTTGCCCAAAAACATTGCTGCACACCAATTCAATACTCAAAAAAATTTAAGTATAGATGCCATACTGATGTTTTACCTGGATAAGATAGGCTCAATCACCATAAGTATACAATGACAGTAGCTGGCATTTGATAATTTAAAATGATGCTGCTACTTAAGCAGTCGATCAGTTTCAGAAATCTTGAATTGCGCTCTTGGTTTTACTTTGTAAGACAACTATTTTTTTTCCTAGAGTACTTACACCAAGTATGAAAGTGTAAACTAAATTGGATCAAAGTAACTGGCTGGTTAAGTTTCCTCAACATATAGCATACAAGTCCTATGCTAATCGATCACTTGCCCACAATCTTAGTTCTTATATGAGGCATTAAACAAAAGTTCAGGTGGCAGCCGCCACAATAATGAAATGAGTTCTACTTGTGTTCTATCATCTATCATTTATATTCTGGCTTATAGTTTTACTGCATTGAAATTTTCAGCTCCCCTAAGATGGCTTCTGAAAGAGAGCCTTGCCCCTGATTCAAGTTCTCCTGAAAGTGACTCTTGATTCAATCTCTTACGGAAAGACATTGTTGGGCTGCTGCAATTCATCCATATTGTGCCTGTGAAGGAGAGAAGTGCCCCCATAATACCCTAAGAGCCTTCCTAGGGCTAGAGATACTTGCATGAGATTTCTAAATGAAGATTGTAACATAATGTATGTATGTAACTGGCTGCCTAATGAGATTGGGCCCTTTTTATTCTTAATAAAATCTTTTCTACTACTTTCTTTTTCTTCTTTCTTTGTAAAGTGCCTAATTTGTAGCATTTGGGCCCTTATTTTTAATCTTGCAAAACCGACAAAGCTATATGATAAAAACCATTAAACAGGCCCATAAGATTAAATTAGAACAAACGTCCCAAAATGAAAAAAAAAAAAATTTAAACGACGGTTCATGAGCAGTCGTTTGCTATAAGCTATATCCAGCTAGCCGTTGTGGGTTAAAAAAAAAAACGACGGCCATTTTTGAAATGTCTGATTGTCAGAGCCGTCGCAAATAAATGACTGCCTTGTGGCAATCATTTATTTTACAAATTATACTACTGCCAGGAGGCAGTCGTTTAAGTAAAACGACTACGAATTTTCCGACGGCCCTAAATGAGGGCAGGCCGTCGTATTTATGGACAAACGACGGCCATAGGCCGTCGTTTATGGTCAATTTTGACCTAGTGGGTCTCCCTTTCATCCGGGTAAAAGGGAATATATGTGTCTGTGATACTGCACATGTGGTATTTGTAGTCCATAAAAACTGCTCTATGGGAAAATATTTAAAACTTGGTAAGCAGGCAAGGAAACCATGTATGAATGTAACCGTATGGGAAAACCCCATAAATAAATGTTTGTGATTGTCCTTTGCCCAAATATAACTAATTTACAAGTTGTTTACTTCACGGATAATGGTACCGCTAATGGATTTGCAAAGCTTGCTCATTAAGATGTAATTGAAATGAAAAGATTAAATATAAAGACATCGAGACTAAAAAAAGGCCATCCATTCCAGTTATGTTCTTTTTTTAAAGTTCAAAAATAAATAAAGAGGAGATGCAACCGAAAGTTTTATCGTTGGTTCTGTTCTTAATTTTTTTGTTGAGACTCGTCTAAGTTATTGGGCTCACACAATGACGTATGAGTAGAGCTAAAAATTTTGTGCTTTTAAATTAGAAAAAGTCTCCACAGCCCGAGAATTGTGCCCGAGCTGTGGCACGGTCCCCTTGGGGACCATTGGATCCCAGCTGACGTTGGGATCCAACAGTCCCCCCTCAGCCCGGGCACAATTCCCGGGCTGTATAGCAGGTCTCAAGGGCCCTAATCTATGGCATTGCCCATCCCCCAAGAGTGAAAAGGAAAGAAAGAGATAGACAATTAAAAAAAGAGAAAAAAAACAGATAGGCATGAGTATATCAAAGTTAACATCATCCCATACAAGAACTTTATTTAGAAAGTCACACATATATAGATATAGAGCACTGGAACAGTCCTTCTTCATGAGATTGCGATTTAAAAGCGATCTGTGTAAAAAGGTATTATTTCAGTCCTCACAGATATCGGGCTTGTTACCTGATGAATTCCATCGCTCCAGCTGAGTCTCCCAAAATAGTATCCTCCAACCACCTTATGATTTGAGGACAATGTGACAGTGAAGGAGACCGTCTTAACAGTTGAGTTGAAGGCTAGTTTTAGTGGCTTCACTCCAACTTTCACACCAAGTGGATGCTCGATTGAAGCAACATATGTGCTGTCCACTGGGCCAACATTTGTAACGGTTCTGGTAACCGCCACAGAGCGTCTAAGGTTTGGAATGGTTATCGAGGGGAGGTTGAGATTGAGCATGGAGTGTTTTTTACTGGGACAATCAGCAGAATAGCCAATGGAACAAAGGTAATCGACATAGTCAGTCTTGTTCATATCATAGATCAGACCGGGGTCTACTGCTCGATTTGGATTTACGATGCCACTTCCAAAATGAAAAGGATTTGCGACCTTCTGAGGTTCTTCAACAGTAAAAATCGGCTCTCCCGAAGGGTCAACAGTTGATGCTGCAATTAGCAAATGCATTACAATTGGAATAAACTCTAAATCATGGACAATTGTGTCCTAATTGCACCTCATAGTGCCAAGTGAGTCTCTTCCGTATTCATATAACGCTACAACAGGTGAGAGTATGATGCCCACCCGGCAAATCGGCAAGACCTCACTTGGTTCGAGAGCTACATAAGATGAGAAAGCTTTCTTTTTTCTTTTTTGCTTCCTATTTATATAGAAGTTAGATTTACCCCCAAATTGAGAGGCAGCAAGATGAGTAAGCCCAATTTGATGATGTTGATTTCTGAATTAGCAATCATACCAGTGGTTGCTAGGGCCGATCTGATTGCAGCAGGAGACCAACTAGGGTGAAGCACTTTGAGTAGTGCAACAATGCCAGAAACAATGGGGCACGCCATGGAGGTTCCCGAACTGAAGGCAAAACTTTGATATAAATTCTCTAGTTGTGGAACGTATGCAGCCAAGATATTCACACCAGGAGCAGCTACGTCTGGCTATACCACATTCCATTAAATAATGCATCAGTCATAAGTACTTAATTTGACACACCTCTAACACCTAGATATTTTTAGTGTATTGGTTAGCAGCTTGAGATAGTATCAACGCCAACAAGTCCAGGGTTAAAATCGGGCAGGGTGAAAAAAGACTCCCACGCGGCGTTTTGTGTGGGCGCATGTGCACAAGGAAAAAAGGCCCCATGCTATATCTTTTATGGATGAGTGCTTGAAGTCTAGGTGGTGTCCCACACAAGGGATCGAGGTATTAAGTAGCTAGTTACTTTGTTGCACCTCTAACCCCTATGCATTTTGGGTGCATTGGTTAGCAACTTGAAATTAATATTATTAATTTTTAGCAAGTTTGAACTTGACCAAATTGGTACCTTAGTGTTTAGGCACCTCCCCTCCACATAATATTGATGGTGAGGGACTTGTGGAGTGTGTGTAGATTAGTTACCAAACAAACAAAAATGAAATTGGCTGATCCAATTCTCAAAAGCTTCACAAATTTTTGTCTAGCTTGCTGAAACTTGACTTATGGATACATATTTTTCTTTGGAATATTAGTAAGGATGAGACTAGTAGTAAAAATGATATATTGATATTACTTGTAAACATATTTTCCTCTATTAAAGAAAAAGACATGGTTAGAGTCTAATTTAAAAGAAAGAAAAAAAAATTGTGGCCTGCCTTACCCAAACTTTGATGTCATGAGGTTACCAAACTCATATATTACTGATAAGTGAAGGTATACATACAAGAAATATTGTGTTTAGTGTAGTCTTCAAGACATAGTAAATTCAATTGGCTTGCATAATGTACAATATTGTATTTATGTTTTTCTTAGGCAAGAGGGAAAAAGAGCATATTATTCATGTACAAAGTCACGAGTATAGTCGTTTCCCTTGGATATCAACACTCCTAAACCCTTAATTCTTGCCAAAACATTCCATGGGAAATTCTTGAGTATCACATTTATGCTGCTGGTTTTCCAGATACGAATGAGGATTGGGAAAATCTTTTCCATGCAACACTAAAATCTACGTTGGTGTGGGTTCTTTTTCGTGAGAAAAGGTACAAAAATGAGCTAATTTTTTTGTGTATTTTTCAAGGAGAAGCTTTATCTATAGGATTTTTTTTTTCGGAAATTTTTTCTCCATGGTAGAGGAAAAAGTCCACATAACTGGTCTTTTGCTAACAGACACAAACATGCCTTGAGAATATCACTTCCTGATCACTATTCCAACCTCGCGGAGAAAAGAAAAAAGGGAGAGAAAAAAAAAAAGAACACCTATGCCAGTTACTAATGGACCTTATTAATTTTTAGGTTGTTAAGTCCTAATCCCTTAGCGTAAAAAGATACAAATTTTTTTTCCTTGTATCAGAAAAATAAAAAAAACTCCACGTTTCCATTTGACCCTTATTCGTGCCTTCCTTTTCTATTTTCCAGTAGGGGGCTTACCTATGATGAGTCAAATCCCCTAGCGTAAATCTTGACCTATGTATGGGTACTAATGGAAGGCACTACTCTAGCTATTATTTTCCATTTGATTTACTCACACAAAAAATATTTTGAGCATGATAAAGCTATTAAACTTCCAAGTTAAAGACTCAGACTTAGGATTTTCATATCGTAATTAAATTTGGCTCACTCCTCCTCCATGCCCAAATTTGTTCTAGTACCCAACATACATGTCATCAATTGTCATGCATCAAGTTTGGCTCTAAGAAAAAAAGGCATCACCTAGTAGCGAAGCTAAAAAAAGAGGAAAGTAACAATAGATTGACTAGAAATTTTTATCTTTTTAAGCAAATAATGTGTTCATCCTGGATCAGAAAATTGAATGAAATCTCTTGCACCATGACAACTAGTATATAATAAACGGATGAATGTGGAATATATATATATATGGATGTATTATAATTTACTTATGATGGTTACATTAAGAAATATATATATGTATGTATGTATGTATGTGAACATTACCTTAAGGATCCCTGGTGATAAGATGCTAGGCCCTCGGGATGAGAAATCAGCAATCTTAGTTGACATGGGCTTCCCTACAAGGGTTTTGGTTGGGTTCAACTTCACCATAGGTTTCCTGTACACCAGATTTAGTCAGCTTCATGAGAGAAAAGAAGAAATACCCTTTTCCTTTCCTATTGTTTTTTCTCTATTTATTTATATATTTATTTTGGACACCGCAGCCAAGGAACCCATGACAACACCCCTATAGATAGGGAGAGGAGGTTGCCTGCACACATGGGGAGACTAGAGCACCCACACACATGAGAGAGGTCGATTACACATGGGGAGAGGAAGCACCCACATGTGGGGAGAGGTCATATACACACATGGGGAGAAAACAAGTGCATAGGCAGGAAGAGTGCATACTCAAGGATCAATCCCTATGAATGGTAGGTGATAAGTAGGGTTCCAATCAAATAATCATTGCCTCTTTCTCCTTAATTATTGTTGTTTATTTTACTTACCTGGAAGACAGTGTGTAGGAGAATATTTGTTTTCCAACATCGTAATCAACTATAATACATTGCCAATCGTAGCATTGAGTGAGTTGGGTAGGGTAGATGGCAATGATGGCACCAACACCTCCCGACGACTTGAAATTACCCACGCCTTGGATCGCCTTACTGATGTCAGCATCAGATGATGCACTTGCAAAACATAGCACGACCTTTCCTTTCATTTTTGAATCAGGAACGATATCTTCGCAGTTGCTGCAAACACAGTCCATTTTAGTAACTTTAGGTGACATCAAGATTTTTTCCATTTTTACATAAGTGTAATTTATTTTCCTCCCACTTGTCTCTCTTCGGGCTTATTTCCACTATTTCATAATTTCTATATCTATTTCTTATTCACACATTGTTTTATTCAACAGAAATATGAACATTGTTTGATCAATCAGATTTAAAATTATATGGTTGACACTAAATACAGCGTTCTACCAAAAGAAATAAATAAATAAATTCAGTGAGAAACTATTATCATAGGTGGGCGCCCCTTCCATCGATTTAACAAAAGTTACAGAGCATACTTTCCTTCAAAGTACTATACAACAATGTGTGGGGATGTTTTTCTAAGATACCGAGATTACCGTTATCTTTAATAATGTCACGCCCCGAGTCCGAAATTTCGCACATCCCGAGGTACGACACACACCCGCGTGGAAATTCGAGTCAAACTCATTGACTCTTGGTCCCCACGTACAGAATTTACCCATAGGATATCACGTGTGAGGTTTATAAATCCATGTATCTGTATTTTTCACCTGTATAAATTTTGTCAAATAGATATCCAGCCATAATTTATCATGTATCAAAGTATAGAGCATAAGAGTCCATAAGAAATAATTTAAAAGTTTAAAAATCAAAACTTACTGAGATATACTGAACAAAGTCAGAAATAAATGTAATATAATAGGTGTGTAACAGAAAATATATAACTGAACAGAAGCATGATCAACTCATACTAGAATACTGGAAACGGAATGCAATGCATGTACATATAGATCATATATGGAGTCAAGATGTAATTCAAGCTAAGCCTACGATCTTGGGAACACTTGTGGTCTTCCCCATCCAACTCAGGGTAGTATTAAGAATTTCGGCATTGTTGGGCTACAAGGAACCCCTTGGTGTTACATAATTTGGATGTCAAATCCCTTAATAGAACACATTTGGCTCGGTACAATTCGAAGAACACAAGGACCCTTGTGGGTATGGTTGCTCAATCCTTATCCACAATTAAACAAACCCATTGGTCATGATAAAGTTCAGGGTGCACATCCTACAGGTCCATCTATCAGGCCAATCGACTAGAACAAGCTACGGTTCAATATCTATTTCATGGAACCATCCATTTGTCACAATTATGTAAAATCCAACATTTATTCTTTATGTTGGGTTCTACACATCATGAGCTTTCCAACGGTATGTAGATCTCCAAAAACGGACATACGGTTAAAAAATTATGGTCATTGGAAATCTGCATACTGCAGGCATGAGGTTCGCTCCAGCGTCCAAATGTTCGCTCGAGCGGACCTCGGACAGAGAGTTGTTCGCTCGACCGGACCAAAGTTCGCTTGAGCGGACTCTCCCAGAGAGCCCTTCGCTCGAGCGTGCACTCACGCTCGCTCGAGCGAACTGTCAAATCCTGGGTCCGAAAATTTACATCTTCTCTGTTTTCTTTCAGACCATTCAGGGTCTTCTTCTACATTTCAAATCACATTAAAATGAAGATAATGAGCTTCCAAATGCTCATAAAAATCTATTCAAGCAATCCCATATACATTAACAAAAACCATCCATTTATTTCATCAAAAGAAGTACCAAAAATTCAGTTTTATGAGCAAGAAATGGGTATCTACACATGATTGCATATATTCAAGAGACAAACAAGGAAGCATGCATACAACTGTATAAGTTTAACTTGCCTTGGTGCTTGGAAGCTAACTCTCACACCTAATCCTTCTTAAACTCGAAAATCCCTAAAAATGCAAGCTCAAATGCCCTAAAAATGGTGAAAACGAAAATGAATGAAATGAAGAAGATGCATGCACGAATCTAAGACATAATCTCAAGATTGAAATGAATACAAAGGGAAAAGGAAAATGTAGCTCATCAAATAGAGAAGATTACAAAGAAAGGGCTTACCCAAAAAGAGCAAGGAGAAGAAAATGAAGCATGCTTGAGCTTGGAAGATGGTCTCTTGTTGGAGAAGATGATAGGATTGAAATGGTGGCTGGCTTCCACACATGCAGGGTTTCTTGATTGTTGCTGGGAGTGAAGAAGAAGAAAATGGAATAGCTGGGCTGGGGCTTATAAAGCCAAATTTTCCCTGCATTGCATGCAAGTCCACAAAGAAAGGGCTTTGGGTTAAATGAATGGGCTGGGAATGGGCCTAATGAATCCGAATTCGATGGGTCAAGACATGAAAGTTAAGGCCCATGAAATGCTCTATGCAATGCATTAAAAACCTAAATTTTCTAAATACACACAAAAACCCAAAACACTCCAAAAATCATAATCTACCTAGTAAATGGTCAAACCCCACTAATTCTACCTAATCAAGTCCAATCACAATCAAAAGATCCATAAAGCAATTAATCTAAATTAATTAACTCTAAAACGAGATTAAGGCGGGCGGGTTGTTACAAATAAGTCGAGCTACCAAATCTGACCACAATACCAACCAGAACGCACCTCAGCATTGCTTCCAGGGCATCAACTGAGATGGAATCCATTCTCGACACCTCGGTACCGAGCCAGGTCAAGGTTGCTCCCGACCTCGGCCGATCCCGACCTCAATGTATATCCTGGCCTCGGTCATGCACCTCGGTAGTCCTACCCTAAGGTCGGCCATGGCAGATATTGAAAGACCAAAAGCCTATGTTAGCTCAATCCTGTCATGGACACACGATGGGACAAGGGCCTAAGCAAGTAGGGTTCCTGGGCGATCGATACCATCCGTGATCTCTGACAGAATGGTATCCAGCGGCTACCGCAGAGCATGGTTCGATTGGATTAGCATTTAATGAGAAATGGGCTGACATGACTAGCATTTAATGAAATATGGGTTGAAGGGACAATATCACTCAAGTACCAAATCCAATCCTAAGGCCCTTCTTCACAAGTCAACTCCATCTCCTATAAATACGGAATCCAACTTTACTCCAAGGTACGTATGCAAAAAGGATACACACTCTTACTCTGTAAAATTTCATCTTCATCCTTTGTTCAGTTCTCAAACTAACTTAGGCATCGGAGAAGCTTGCGCTGCCGGCAGCCAGGGTCCTCTGACCATTTCTTTCCTCCCCTTTTAGCTTCCAAGATAATTTCCCACCATCAAAGGAGTATTAAGCTCATTCAAATCCTCTATTAAGTCCATATCATTTTATGCACTTACAATTGGCGCCGTTTGTAGGGAAGTACAAACTCAAAACCTTCCTCAAAAACATCCTACATACCATGGCACCCAAAGCCAAGAAAGGCGGAGGATCATCTAAGAGACCACCACTACCTCCGTTTCCAAAATCTACTCCAGTCGCCCCTTTTCAGGAGGAGCTCAGGGCGGAACCCGGCGCAATCGTCATCGAAGAACTCCCCGAGGGACACCATTTCATTCAACTCACCGCCCAGGAGCCTCTGTCACCATCCGTTTCGTTCTCAAAGGAGGTGATAAAGCCCTCCCGGCCAAACGAGCCTCAATAGGAGCATCCTCAGAAGGAAAAATCCATTGCAGCAAGCAAGTCACACCATTCTCGTCACCATACCCATAGTAACGACGACGATGGTGATTCTCTCCATGCCGAGATCTGGGCACAAAACCTCGCCCTCCAGGAGAAAGATAAATTGCTTCAGCAGCTCCAACGGCAGCTTCAGCACCAGCCTGGGCATAAAACAAAACCTGGGGCCTAACCTTTCAAGGGTAGGACGACTCATCGTGCCGAGCATGAGCAACACCTTGATCGCAAAAGACATTGACGAGCTCAGGACGAAGGCTCCAGCAACAGCCACTCCAAGAGGAGATCAGAGCCCATGCCAGAAAGTAGAGAAGACCAAGAAGAATGGGTTGACAAGCTTGTCAGGTAGGCTGTCCAACGCAATATGGAAGTTGCCGGACTCGCCCGAGGTCACTTGGACTATTACGACTCCGACGATCACGGCGCATCTCCCTTTTCTCAAGAGATAAAAGAGTATCCCCAGCCTGAGAGATTTATCGTCCCGAGATTCGTCCATTATGACAGTGTCTCAGACCCAGCGGAGCATCTCCGGCATTTCACCCAGAAGATGTCGGCGTGGTGCCATGTCGACCACCTAAACTACAGAGTCTTTTCTTCAAGTCTGGGAGACCTCCCCCTCAAATGGTTTTGTCGTCTCCCAGAAGGATCGATTTCGAGCTGGCGACAGGTGCAGAGCTCTTTCCTCGGAAAGTTTCTGGCGCACCGGGTCATCCCGAAAACCGACAACGACATCGTGGCCCTCAGAATGAGGTGGAACGAAAGTGTCACTCAATTCGCTAAGAGATCTGGATGTTCTACAGCCAGATTGAGAACTCCAACAACGAAGTGGAGATTAGATCCTTCCAGCGAACCCTGCTTCCGGGCAATGATCTCCAAAAAGAGTTGGCAGGGAAACTAGTAGCCTCGGTAGAAGCATTAATGGCCAGGGTGAACAAATACAACGCACAGGAGGACAACGAGGTCAGGGCCAATGAGAGCTTCGGCGTCTCTAAATCCTCAAAAGGCCAGTTCAAGCTCCAAAGCCGACCTGACAGCCGAACCTCTAAGCATGAGGATCGAGCACCCCGGCATGACGACCGCTCCTCCAAGAAGTCCTTCTCCAAGAAGGAGAGGAAGGCGTTCCAAAGGGAATAGCCGAGCTGAAACTGGACATCACCCATCTCGGCAGCAGTTTCAACACCCAGCACGGGAGGTGACAGGAAGTACAGGTCAACCGTCTATACAGTCTTCGTAGAGCCAATCCATAAGATCTTTAACAAGATCAAGGACAAGCCGTACTTCAGTTGGCCGCAGCCTATGACGAGCGACCCCGCCTCCTACGACTAGAGTAAGTTTTGTGCCTACCATAAGTAGAATGGGCATAGGACCGAGAACTGTTATTCCCTCAAAACACATCTCGAGAAGCTCGTCAAGGACGGGCACCTAAAGGAGTACGTACGAAGAGGAGGGAACGTGAACAATAACCGAGCTCAACGCCAAGACGACCGGGATCGTTCTAGTGACGAATCGAAAAAAATTATCAACGTCATCCACCTGCCCCCCGTACCCCAGGGGAGTAACTAGGCCCGTGCTGAGGCCAGGAGGGCTTCACACGACAAACAGGTGATGACAGCCGAGCTCGAACCGCAATCCAAGAAAGCTCGAAAGGAAAACCCTATAATCTATTTTTCGGAGGAAGACCTGGAAGGAGTCCAACTCCCCCATAACAATCCGCTGATCGTCACTCTAAAGCTCAAGAACTTTAAAGCTCAAAGGATTCTCGTCGACCCCGGCAGCTCATCCGAGATCCTCTGCTTCGATTGCTTCAAAAGTTTTGAATGGGCCTCGGTGAGAAAGATCTACAAGAAGCACGAACCCCTCTGGTTGGTTTCGGCACCAAGCCATTATATCCTAAGGGGAATATCTCCCTCAAAGTCCAGATCGAAGGCGCCTCCATGACAACCGACTTCCTCGTGGTTGATGCGCCATCCCCATACAATGCAATAATGGGGAGAAACTAGCTACACATCCTAGGGGCACATCCTTCCACCTACCACCAGAGGCTCAAGTTCCGCTTCGAGGGCAAGGTTGGAAGAGTGAGGGTGGTCATAGTCAAAGGCGACCAACAGGCAGCCAAGCAGTGTTTAATGGTCGTCGTACCTGGATAACAAGAACCAAAGCAAGTACATATGGCCGAGCTCGAGGCCGAACTGAATGAGGTCGGTCGAGATCCCGAGAAGAAGAGCGTCGAAGACTTGACTGAAGTTAGGATCGACCCCCTCGACCCTGAAAGATTCTTCTTACTGGGAAGCCAGCTCGCCGAACAAGAGCGGGCCGAGCTTGTGAACTTCCTTTTGCAAAACAAAGAAGTCTTCGCTTGGACGCCATCCGAGATGCCCGGCATCGACCCCGAGGTCATGTGCCACAAGCTAAGCGTGAACCCCAAGCACAAACTAGTGATGCAGAAGGCTTGCAGGACGGGCGTGCCGCAGACTGAGGCAGTGGTTGAGGAGGTCAAAAATTTGTTGGAAGCGAAGGCAATTAGGGAGGTCAAGTATCCGGTATGGTTGGTAAACACAGTGGTCGTCAAAATGAAAATCGGGAAATGGAGAGTCTGCCTCGACTTCACGGACCTCAACAAGGCTCTTCCTAAGGACAACTTTCCACTCCCCAAGATCGATCAAATGTTCGACGCCATTGCCGGTCATGACAGGATGAGTTTTCTGGACGCCTATAGAGGATATCATCTGATCCCAATGTACGGGCCCGACGAGGAGAAAACGACGTTCATAACTCCCAGAGGCATCTACTGTTACAAAGTGATATCCTTCGGGTTGAAAAATACAGGAGCGACCTACCAGAGGTTGGTGACCAAGATGTTCCAGGGCCAGCTCGGCAAGACGATGGAAGTCTACATTGACGATATGGTCGTCAAGACTAAACGATCCCAGAACTACTTGGCCGACCTAAGTCAGGTGTTCGACATCCTCCAATGGTTTCGGCTAAAACTGAACGCTTCCAAATGTGCATTCGGTGTTGGCTCCGGCAAATTCCTTGGTAGCCTGGTCACCAGAAGAGGGATCGAAGCCAATCCATACCAGATCTCGCCAATCCTGGCAATACAAAGTCCAACCACGACGAAACAGGTCCAGAAGCTCACCGGCATGGCTGTCGCGCTCAACCGCTTCATCGGCCTGTCTTCGGACGAGTGCAGACCATTTTTTCAACTCCTAAAGAAAAGCCTGAAATTCGAGTGGACTCCGGCGACGACGCCCTGCAAAGGCTGAAAACCTACCACTCCTCACCTCCCCTACTCTCGACCCCAAGACATGGAGAGGCGCTCTATCTGTACCTAGCGGTCTCGGATCATGCACTGGGCTCGGTCCTCATCAGAGAGGAGGATAAACAACAGCAGCCAATCTACTACACGAGCAAGATGATGCTCGATGCCGAGACCCGATACTCTCCATTAGAGAAGCTCACATTAGCGCTCGTCAACGCTTCTCGCAAGCTGTCCCACTACTTTCAAACCTTCACCATCGTGGTCCTAGCAGAACATCCACTCAAATCCATCTTCAAGAAAGCAGATTTCTCCGGCAAAATCTCACGCTGGGCCGTCGAACTAAGACAATACGACATCCAGTATTAACCTAGGACTGCGGTCAACGCTCAAGTCTTGGCGGATTTCATTATAGAGTTCCTTTCTCCGAGTTTGGCGCCGACCTCGCTCGACACCGAGATAAGGGGCCACAGGCGTGAGGACAAAGTCACGGAGGCCGAACAGTTCCTTGCTTCAACTTGGAAAGTCTTCGTCGATGGATCCTCTACCTCCAGGAGAGTTGGCGCTGGCATAGTCCTTCAATCTCTAGAGGGACTGGTCATCGAGCAGGCTTTAACACTAAACTTCAAGGCATCAAATAACGAGGCAAAGTACAAGGCCCTCATAGTAGGGCTGAACAGTGCTAAAATCCTCGGAACTCAACAGCTTGTGGTGTTCAGTGAATCACAGCTGGTAACAAGTCATCTCAAGGGAGACTATCAGGCTCGCGACGATCAGATGGCAGCCTACTTAACCGTCGCAAAGAAGCTTCTTTCCCAATTCCAAGATGCCAAGGTCAAGCAGATCAGTAGAGATTCCAATTCTCACACCGACCCCTCACCGGCCTGGCTTCAGCGGTCGAGGTTGGGAGGAAAAGAACTATCGAAGTGGACTCGCTTGGAACTTCGAGCATAGAGCTTCCACCGCTTCAGCAAATACTGTGTGTCGACTTCGGTTCAGGATGGATGGACCCAATCATTTCTTTCATCAAAGACGATCGACTTATAGAAAATAAGAATGAGGCTCACAGAATCAGACTCAAGGCAGCTCGGTTTTGGCTGAGCCCAGAATGCAAACTCTATAGGAAATCCTTCACCGACCCCTACCTTTAGTGTGTGCCGGACAAGGTCCAAAACTTCCTTTATGAGATACACGAAGGAATTTACGGAAGCCACATTGGAGGACGGTCACTGGCATATCGGGCCATCAGCCAAGGGTACTGGTGGCCGTACATACAGAAAGGCGCGCAGATGTACTCCAAGAAGTAGAAAAATGCCAAAAATTCTCACACTCGCTCCATCAGCCGGCACAAGACCTGAGCCCACTCTCCAGTCCTTGGCCCTTCGCCCAATGGGAACTGGACATTGTGGGACCTCTCCACCGAGCCCCAGGGAATAAGAGGTGGCTGATTGTAGCGACCGACTACTTCACCAAGTGTATAGAGGCAGAAGCATTGTCTTCCATCACCGAGCGCTAATCAAAGAGCTTCGTCTGGAAGAACAACATCACAAGGTTTGGAATCCCATGAGCATTGGTCTCGGACAACGGGACCCAATTCGACTCCAACCTCTTCAAAAACTTCTGCCAGGAGCTCGGTGTTAGAAATCATTATTCCACCTCGGCATACCCACAAAGCAACGGTCAAGCCGAGATCTCCAACAAGGTGGTACTCGACCGACTCAAGGGGCCTCGGGAGCAGGGGCAGGGTTAGGCTCGGGACCCAAATTTGGGAGCTTGGGGAGATTCTGATAGATGGAGTAATCATCAGGGACTCCATATTTTTTCAGCATCGTGCGGCAGCCGATCTCAAACAGTTGGGGGCCAAGCTCATCAATTTGAGCATCATAGTCCTTCGTCGCCTGATCCACCCCATCCTGGAATGCTGTAAGAATTCAGGGCTGCACCGAGGCTTCGAGATTGGATTTCTGCTTTAGCGCGCTCTCAAGCTCGGCTTTTTGTTTTGCCAGCTCGGCTTCCAGCACGATTGTCCTTTTCTCCTTCTTCGCAGCCACCCCCTTAGCTCGTGGCCTTCGGCCGTGAGCCTGATAATTTCTCCCATCGCCGTGTCCAGTTTCGCGACAAGGTTGACGTTCTGGCCCTTCTCCAGGCTCAGCTCCTCTTCGCTCGACTCGAAAGCCGTCCTGAGTTTTTCCTTCTCGGACTCAAGCTGCCTGATCTAAGAGAGATTCTCGTTGTTCCTTTCCAAGAGCACCAGAATCCCCTAAACATCCTACAGGAGAAAAGACAGTGTCAAAGATGGACCACAAAGATAATTGGGCCACTTGGGCAAAATAACCTGAGGATACTCACTGAGATTTTCGAATGAAGCAGCGACGTCATCAGTGCAAGGTCATCAGACGTCATGTGCTTTTCCATGTCGGGAGGAAGGGCGCAAGCTTTAGCCAACGCCGCAATTACCAGGGAATTGCCGGACAACCGGTCTTCCACGTTCAGGGGCTTCCCGACCTCAGTCTCGAGCCTCGGAGTCCATGGCGCCGGCTCGGAAGACCGAGCTCCCGAGGACGACCTGTGCTCGGGGGGCTTATTGGTCTTGGGCCTCTTCTTGGAAGGAGCCTTGTCTCTCGGCCCCTGCCGAGCTCCCGAACCTTGAGCCTCTACCGAAGTCCTTTTTAACGTTGGAGGTCTCTCTTTCGTAGCATCGCCAGAACAATGCCGATCCCCATCACCCGAGGCATGAGAAGCGCCGACAGCAACATCCGACGTCCTCGGGATAGCAGCAGTTGGAGGAGACGCGGAAGAAGAAGCTCGGCCTCCAAAGAATTTTCTTCGTCTTCAGCAACGGTCGGTTTTCCTCCATATCCTCTTCCTTATTAGGAGACAAGTAAGCTTTGACGACCTGTAGCAGGTCTGCAGCCCTCGGCTCGGCGAGTGATGTCGACACCTCGGCACCTGAAACTAGCCGACGCTCAACGTCTGTCAAGGCAACTTCCGGTTCGCTCCTCCTAAGATGGGTATGGCACCTCGGCGTGTAACTCAAAAGGGCCCAGGCAGCTCGACCAGAATGACCTCGATAATCTCGCACCTTATTCAATCAAGCGGCGTTTCTCCTCCAACCGTCTATTGCTGCCTGCCTCCTCCTCTGGTCAGCCTCTGCACAACCAACGAAAGAAATGTCAGCTCAACACAATAGTAAGAAGAAAATAAATTTTACCAAGTTCGGCATTTACTTGGAGGGGTCCAGAAGCGACGAGGGACCACAATGACCTCGCCTCAATCCTCCAGAACTCCCAGTTCCCAGAGACGAACAAACGATCGTCCCCGGCATGTCTGTACGAGTCCTCCAATTCGTTGACGAAGGGATGCTGCTTCTGCTTCACCCGGAGGTAATAGCAGTCACTGTCCCCCACGAACTTACACAGGTCATACACGTCCTCAATATCATGGACACTAAGAACAGTACCGAGAATCCCGTTGAACTCGGCGGTGCCCATTATTATCTCAAAACCATTAGGCAATAGTTGACAGGGGCAAAGGTTCCACGCTGCCAAACAGTCCTTAAGAAGGGAATTAATGGGAAACCTAACCCCGCCTTCCACTATCGAAACTAGGGGAAAAGGCGTCTAGCCATCACGGTAAGAATAACCATTGAAAGGGGGCTCTCGACCGTCAAGGTTGGTCTGGACATCTTTCGGAATATTTTACGCCCCTCTGAACCAAGTCATGGCCGAAGGCGTTTCTAGCAACTACCTATAGACCCCCCATCTTCCTATAAAAGAAACTAGGAAATAAGAAATCCCTAGACGTAGGAGGCAGAAACCCTAGGGGGAGAAAAGCACTCACAGAAGAAGAAGAGGATGCACCGAACTTCAGACTCAGACTCGCCGAGAATGGAAGACTTCTCCTCTCTCGCAGCAGCAGACTCTTTGTGACGGAAATGCAAAAAGAGGGAGGGTGGACAACCCTACTTATAGCAGAAGAAACCGCCTTCCAAAAAGGCGCCGTTTCGAATTTCAAAATACGTCACGTAAGAACTGCGCACCCCTCTCCGAATTGACAAGGCAACCAATTGCAAGGTGACACGTGGTGCTGTCAGCACGACTTTCGCGATGATTTAAACGCGACATTTAAGTTCCACGAGCAGGCGAAGTGGCATCCAATCAAACACCAGCAGACGGGTACCGAGATGAGAAGCTATCCCGCGAAATCCACACCAAACAGCTCCCGACCTCAAAGAAGCTAGAGGTCAGAAGCTAGGTGGCAATTGTGTGGGGATGTTTTTCTAAGATACCGAGATCACTGTTATCTTTAATAAGTCGAGTTAGCAAATCTAGCCACAACACCAACCAGAGCGCACCTCATCATTGCTTCCAGGGCATCAACCGAGATGGAATCCATTCCCGACACCTCGGTACCGAGCCAGGTCAAGGTCGCTCCTGACCTCGGCGGATCCCGACCTTAATGTATATCCTGGCCTCGATCATGCACCTCGGTAGTCGTGCCCCGAGGTCGGCCAAGGCAAATATTGAAGGACCAAATTCATTGACACATGATGGGACAAGGGCCTAAGCAAGTAGGGCTCCTGGGCGATCCATACCATCCGTGATCTTTGATAGAACAGTATCCAGCGGCTGTCGCAGAGCATGGTTCGATTGGACTAGCATTTAATGAGAGATGGGCCGACAGGACTAGCATTTAATGAAGTATGGGCTGAAGGGACAATATTACTCAAGTACCAAATCCAATCATAAGGCCCTTCTTCACAAGTCAACTCCATCTCCTATAAATACGGAATCCAAGTTTACTCCAAGGTATGAAAAAAGGATACACACTCTTACTCTGCAAAATTTCATCTTCATCCTTTGTTCAGTTCTCAAATTAACTTAGGCATCGGAGAGCCTTACGCTGCCGGCAGCCAAGGTAGTTAATTTTCCACCATCAAAGGACTATCAAGCTCATTCAAATCCTCTATTAAGTCGGTATCATTTTAGGCACTTACAAGCAGATTCTACATAGAGATATTCCCACAGTAGGAAATTTTTCTATAGCCCTAGCTAATTGGAGCTCAGCCTCAGAGTCTTGACTGGTCAAACAAGAAACTGGCTTCATAGACAATTAGTGTTATCTCTGTAGTCATGGGCGGAGAAAAATGGTCAAACCAAAATCCAGAAAAATGCCCTTTTGCTTTTCGTCCATTTAACTTGTGAAGTTTTGGTTATTTTATATATAAATTATTTATTTTATTATTATTATTACGTAAATATATGTATTTTAGTTAAATTCGTGATTAGTCTAAGTGGGGATCACGTTAGGCTTAGGTTTGGTGAGTTAGGCTTGTTGGATAGGTGTCTTGACCTATAGTTAATCTGGATCCAATTTAGTAGGTACAGTTCCTCTCAAACTAAAACTCTTGTTCTCTTCTAACCCAAATTCTTAATCTATATAGAAATCAAATTTTATTTACTTTAAAATTTAAATTAGATTGCAACTCATATTCCCATTCCTTATTTATAAAACACCACCGTACTCTTTTCTTTTCCCACACAACTTCATGCTCTGTCTTCCTACTTTCTTTACCTTTTGCAACCTTGCAATTTAGAATTCAGCCGCCAGATCTCCGATCAGAGACTACCATCTTCTTCTTCGCGAAACTCTTTTCGCCAGGATATCTCTTTGGGCTTTGACAATAGGAATTCTAAAAACCCCATTTATGCCCTAAGGTTTGATTTTCTCTATTTTGTGATGAGACCTTGCATATCTTGATGGCCACCACATGATGATTCTAATCTTAGGGGCGTGAGTCTCCTTGGGGTTGTTTTCTTTTATTTAATTTTGATGTGGGGCCCGTGGGAGACCTGATCAGATCTGGTCCGTTCTTATAGCCGTACATGGCGGGCAACCTAGATGGTGAGGTTATTTTGGGACTGGGCCTAGTGGGGCCCACTGTCCAGACATCCCTGGGTTGTTTGGCATTTCTACATATAGAGTTAAAGTAAGGTAAAGCCCCATTTCCCAAAAAAAAATCCCACCAAAAATACTTTATCTCCAAGTTTCGACCATATTTCTAAAAAAAGAGTCAAAAAGTAACCACTAAAAAAAAAACTCCACTTTCAATAAAAAAAAGTCAAAATGATTCCATCACAAACAATTAAAAATAAAATATCATTATAACCCACTTATATTTTATTAATTCTTCAAAATAATCTTCACTCCACTCAACTCTACAAGTAAAGCCCCAAACAGGGATGGACAACTGTTGCAGAACGTGAGTCCCTATTGAGATACCCCTATGTGTGTTTAATCATGTGGTGGAGCCCATTGTTTGATCTGATCAGAGATCGGGTCCAATCCCATGCCCGTACTAGTTTGGGCGAATCTGCTAGTGTGGTTAATCTTAGGGCGGGTCCCACTATCCAAGTGTCCCTATTAAGCATGGCGTGAAGCCCACCTCTTCCTGGAACCGGGTTCTATGTGGAGAAATTAGTTGGATTAATGATGGCTTAAGACCAAATTGAATTGGTTTATCCTAAAATGAATGAGTTAAGCTTAATGAAATGTCAGTGAACTCATTAAAGGAATTGAATTGGAGTTTAGGCTCAAACAAGGAATTTCAAGGACTTTTATGTAAATACGGATTTTTACGTATTTTGTCAAATATGAAAACTCTGGATACCAGCATGCGTATCTTGATGAGTACATTAACTTTCATAAAAGAATTAAACCCGTCCGACGAGAAACTAGTCAAATGACCCGTCATTTGACTTAATTTGAAATGAAATAAAGAGGTAGAGGGCTTAAATGAAATTCCATAGCTTATATAAGCTAAGAGGACTTCATTGAATCCTCTTTACAAACCCTAGCCTCCCTTTTCTCCTAATTTCTCTTCTTTCTTCCAATTTCTCTCTATCAAACATCAAGGCAAGGATTTTAGAGGTTGTTTTGAAGAGGTTTCACTCCCTTCATCATCTTCTTCATCTTCCTCAAAGTTAATCTTCATTTGTGATGTTGTGAAGCTTGGATTAGAGTGGTTTTGATTTCAACCTCAACCTAGGCAAAGGGATTTTCATCAATTCTTCCTCAAACAAGGCATGTTTACACTCTTCTTATGATTTATGGTGTTTTAGAGTTGTTAGAACTCATTTAGTCCGAAGTTATAGAAATTAGCTTTAGAAAATCTGAAGGTCAAAACTGAACTTCTGGGCGGAAGTCGGTTAACCGAGACCGAACCGACAACATGACCGACATGGTCTGGGTTTATTTTTTGGATTGGTTCATCCTCTAGAAAGCTGACCGACAACTGACCGAGACCGAACCGACATCACCTGATGGAAAATGGGCTGAAAATCCAGCTTCTAAAAAGCTAACCGAACTCAGTTCGGTTAACCGAATGGGGGACTTCGGTTCGCCGAGACCCAACCGACAAGCTGACCAACATCCCTGAATGTATCAGAAATTCTGAGATTTTTGAAGTGTAGACCACAGTTGACTGAGGATCGACCGACATGGTGACCGAGCTAATTATCACGAAATTTAAAGAATGCAAGGTTCTGGAAAGCTGACCAAACTCAGATGAAGGCTTCGATCAGCCGACAAGCTTACCGAACATGTAGGGAAATTTAGAATTGAGTTCTGATTGTTCTGAATTGAAGCCTAATCTATATAGGCTGACTTTGTTAATGTCTAAGCCTTCATAGGTGTAAACTAAATTCTCTGAATGCACAAATAATATCTATTAAGTGATGTTCATCAAAATTAACACATGCACTGGATAACGAGGGTTTCACTCAATTGGTTAGTTTAGAAGTCTGAATAGGATTCGATCGATTGATTTCCACATAGAAATGAATTTGTAGTTCATGAGCTTATTATTGAGCTGCATGTGTATAATGCTTCCCTAAGCTCATTGTTGAGCTAAATTGAATTAAGAATGAAATGAATTAATGAATTGACTAAACAGTTACTAAAGGTAACAATGAACTGAATAATTCATGTTGTAGTAGATGTATGGGGCGTTCCGAAGCCTCGTGGAAAGTTAGTGAACTCTGATGAAGACACTGACAAATTCCACCCATTTGACAAGTCATACAAGCTATATAATAGAAAGTGAAACATTGAAATGAAATGAATTGAGTGTCATAGTAGATATCAATTTAATGATATTACTTGACTTACTGCTTCCATTGGAAGAATGGAATCGAAATGAAATGAATTGAATACTATGATAATAATCATATAGCATTTATTATTACTTGACTTCATTGTATCAACATTGATAATGATATTGATTCGTATAGGATTGATTAACTGATTGATAGCTTGTACTATCATAGAAATGTATATACATTATTGAACCGTCGTGTTCACGATGTTACAGATGATACCGCAGGCCCAGTTGCCCAAGTCGATCTTGCAAAGGCCACGCCGCCAATTGAGGAGGCCCGTCCGATACCTCCAAGAGGTTTGATCGAATGGACAAGATCTAAGAGTACGAATATTAGAAAATGACTTTTGGAAAGTTAATAACTTTATTTTGAGTTGTAAATAGTGTCCCCTGCATTGTAATAAGTGTGCAGTGGTTGACAGAGATTAGAAGTTGAATATGTATGTGACTTTTTTTTTTTTGCTGAATGGTTAATTTGTATTGAAAGAAGAGAGAAGGGCTAGAAGCCCCCAAAAATACAAAAGACTGCACAAGACAGAAACAGCCCAAAAAACCAACCCACACTGATAATTACATAGGAACCTTCAAAACAGGCAAAAGGCAGCAGAGACAGGAGGAGCTGCAGATCGCCGAACTGAGGTGACCGAACTTCACCCAAGAGAAGAGAGCTTGGAGCCAAGGAACTTGCAACAGAGAAACAGGCAGCAGCAGAAGCTCAGACTTCTAAGAAGGGAGGCTACCAGATTGGGAAAACATGCTCCAAGCATTAAACAGGGAGGGAAACCAGCAACCAACTTATCAGGAATGAGAGAGAGCTAGGCACAGAGCTGTGACTCGACCAACCTTGCTGAATATCCTGGAGATGCAGAAATAGCTCGGGAGCCAGGAGCTCATACTAAACCCAGGCCGGACTGAGGAACCAATGAGTGGAGCAGGAATGAGCGCCTCCAGCAGTCGACTCAAGCAAGGAAAAAACCTCTGAGCAAGAAGGAAGCTGTCCTCTAAGCTTATAAACAGATCCATATAGCAGGCACAGGGAATCCAAGAGGAGGAAAAGAGAGGCTAGGAGATGAACTATTGTCAAAAGTTGTTGTTAGACAAAAAATGTATAAACAGCTGAAGAGTCCTGCCAGAAAAGGTTTGATGATTGAACTGAGAGAGGAGGAGAGAGTCTCTTTCAGAAGAGTCTTGACCTTCGTCTGAGAGGCTCTTAAATTCCTGTGAATTTGGTCATTTCTACATTTCCAAATAACATAAGTAGTGGAGAAGAAGATGGAGGAGATTCCAAGCCTTGCTATCCTGTCACAGCTAGATGAGAGTCTCTGCCAAATTGCTGAAGGAGAACTAGGGGCTGCACTGTTTACACCTGCTGCTTGAAGAATCCATCTCCATTGGCCAGAGGCGAAGGGACAGAGGAAGAAGAGGTGAAGCGCTGTTTCAACACTCTGGTTGCAGAGACAACACCTGGAAGCTAGACTGATTCCTGTGGCTTGAGCCCGGTCATTTGTAGGAGTTTTGCAATGCATCAGACGCCAGGCAAAGAAGGACACTCTCGGACTAATGAGGTGGTTCCAAACCAGGGGAGCCCAGATTTTGTGGGGCTGAGAGTGTCTAATTAGCTGCCAAGCTTCTTTGAGAGAGAGGTCTTTCCCTGGGTGGCTTTTCCAATAGATGGAGTCTTCTTTTGCAGGGTCTATTGAGATAGACTGGACGGCACTCTTTAAAGCATCTTCCACCTCTGTTTGAAGGCCTGAAGGCAAGTTCCAGGCTGATCCATCCCATAGAGTGCTGACTGTCTGATGAGGGGGAAAGGAGAAGGAGGGGAACTGTTCTGCCAGGCTTGTCTCTGAAGACCAAGAGTCAAACCAAACGTCTGCCAAGTTTCCTTTCCCTATGATCCATTTGCTGCCTTCTTGAATGATGTGGGCTGCCTTCCTGATTTTTCGCCAGACACAGGAACCAGATTTAGTTGTGGCCGAGCTCCATAAGGTTACCCTGGGGAAGTACCTCCCTTTCATCCAGTCAGCCCAAAGAGAAACTGATGTAGCAGCAGTCCATGCTAGCTTGACAAAGGAAGCTCCGTTGTGATCATGAATTCTCCTGATGCCCAGACCACCCTCAAGGGTTGGAAGACACACCAAAGCCCAGCGGATCTGACTCCTCTTGGATCCAGAAGCTGCACCCGACCATAAGAAATTCCTCATTATACTTTCTAAGTGGTTTGTAACTGACTTCGGGAGAGGGAAGACCATTGCAATGTGAGTGGGTAAACTGCCCAGCACATGCCTAATCAGGATAGTTCGACCTGCAAAAGAAAGAAGCCTGGACTTCCACCCGACTAGCTTGGAGAGGAACCTATCCACCATTGAGTGAAGGTGTTGTCTTTTCGGTGTTCCTATAATCAGGGGAGCTCCGAGGTAAGAAGAAGACAGAGGATGATCCTGAAGGTTAGTGATGGAGAGGATCTGTCTTTTAGTCAACAGGCTACTCTTGCCTAAGAAAAGTTTACTTTTTGCCACATTGATGTGTTGCCCCGAGCTGAATTGATACTTTCCTAGGAGTTGTTTAAGAGCCATCAGGCCTTTCTTGTTGCCTTTCAAGAAGAGCAGAATATCATCAGCATAGAAGAGATGGCAGGGGGTCTTTGGCACTGAGGAAAGGGGGAGAACCAGCCTAGAGGAAACCAATTTGTGAATGTTAAGGCTGAGAATTTCCTCTGCTAATATGAAGAGGTAAGGGGATAGGGGGTCCCCTTGTCTAAGACCACAATTGGAGTTAAAAAAGCCATAAGGCACTCTGTTAATAAGGACAGAGCCTTTCCCAGAGCAGACACAGGCTTTTACAAGATTAATCCAGCTATTGGAGAACCCAAAGAAGGCTAGAGCTTTAAAGAGGAAGGCCCAACTTAACTTATCAAAGGCTTTTGATATGTCTAGCTGCATACAAAGAGACCCACCTCTAGTCTTCAAGCGGAGGTATTGGAAGAGCTCATGAGCTAAGGCAATATGTTGATGGATTGATCTTCCTTTTACAAAAGCTGCTTGGTTTTGAGAGATTAAAGAGGGGAGGATGAGAGACAATCTGGAAGCTAAGATTTTGGACATGATTTTGTAGGAGAAGTTGAGAAGACTAATTGGCCTATAATCAGTAAAGGAGACTGGCGAAGTTGATTTAGGAATCAGAGCCAGAAAGTAAGCATTGGAAGCTTTGTAAAGATTGCCAGAAGAGAAGAAGTGTTTCACTGCTCTGATAATTGTCCCTCCTGTGATCGGCCAAGTGGCAGTGAAGAAGGAACCAGGGAAGCCATCTGGCCCTGGGGAGCTATCCGCCTTCAAATCAAAAACAGCCCTCTTAATTTCTTCTTCATCCGGAATTCTTGTCAGGTGGAGGTTCATATCAGAGGAGACTTTGTTGCTCTCTAAATCAAAAAGGCTCTCATCAGGATCAGGGTGACTTGACTGAGCTAGTCCTGTGAAGTGCTCGACTGCCAATTGCTGGATTTGGGTTGGGTCCTCTATCCAATTACCATTGGATTGGATTTTGTCAATTCTGTTAACTGCCCCACGAGATTTTGCATAGGCATGAAAAAAGGCTGTGTTTCTGTCTCCCTCTTTCAGCCATCTCACTTTTGATTTTTGGCGCCAGTGGAGGTCTGTAATTTGGAGCCAATTGTGAAGAGTAGATTTGGCCTCCGAAAGAGCCTGGTGAAGAGAATCGGTTGGACCAGAATCCAGCCTTACTTGGATTTCCTGCACTTTCCTTTCCGCCTCTTGAGTCTTGAGTCTGATGTCTCCGAAGACTGTCTTGTTCCATACTTTGAAAACCTGCTTCATTGCTTTCAGATTTTGGGCTAGCACATATTGGGGATGACCCTCTATGTCTGGCTTCCAGTTTCCCGCTACAAGACTATTGAATTCCGGGTGGAGTGTCCACATAGCTTCAAATTTAAAGGGGGCATTTGAAGGAGAGGGCTCTGACTGTGAGAGAGAAGCAGAGGGCAATGATCAGAAGAGACCTTTGGCAGGTGGGAGAGCAGTGGATCAGACGAGATGGCTGTCCATTGGTGGTTGCATAGGGCCCTGTCTAGTCTTGCTGCAACATAGCTTGTGCCTCTGCGATTGTTAGACCATGTGAACTTGTTTCCAGAGAAGCCCATGTCTTGCAGGCCCGAGGCTAGCAGCATCTGTTGGAAGTCTGTGTTTAGGCGAGAAGGTCTGAGACTCAGTTTTTCAGAGGCAGAGATGATGGAGTTGAAGTCTCCAAGCACGCACCAAGGGATATTTGAAGAAGCTTGAGAAGTTAGGTAATCCCAAAGCTCTCTTCTGCAGATATAATTAGTGGAGGCATATATTCCAGTGATGAGGCTTTGGGTAGCATTGGCAGGGTTAGTGAAAGACAGGGTTAGGAATTGGCTGGAGAATTCCAATAAGGTAAATTGGAAGGCAGAAGTTGTTTTGAAAAAACACCAAATGGAAGCAGCTGATTGATTGGAATTAGAGAAGAAGCCATCAAAGCCAAAGATAGACCTCAAGGAGGGAGGGGGAGAAAGGGTCTTTGGTTCCGAGAGAAAAATGATGTCTGGTGAGTGAGAAGAGATGAGATGATGGAGAGTCCTAAGGGTAGGGGAATTTGCAATTCCCCTGCAGTTCCAATAGAGGATTTTGATCATTTAGAAGTTGAGGGGAGAGAGGGAGGTCCATTTGAGCTTCTGGTCAAAGGGCGGGAGGAGGAGGCCTTTTTGTTTTTGATTTTGGTTTTCTTTCTGTTAGAGGGAGTGGCTAGGGTTGCCTCTAAGGATATTTCAGCAGGAGGTGGGGAATTTGTGGGATCAGAGGAAGGCAGGGTGTGAGAGGGGGAGGGGGAGGAGAAGGGGAGGGGAGGAGACTGCATCTGTTGGTTCTATGAAGGAGCATTTATCCAGTATGTCAAAGGGGTTTGTGGTGTCTAGTGTAGGAGCAGGAATTCTTTCTAGGACTTCCAAGAAAATCTCCTTGGGTAACTGATCTAGTCTGGAGTTTGACTGAAGAAGATGGTCGGAAGAGGAGGAGGGATTAGGGGAGCCTGGGGGAGGGAGAGGGGGGGGAAGAGAAACAGGGTCCTTTTGTGGTCCAAGGAGCTGCCTGGAATATAATGGTCAAGAGGGTCCACTTGGTTTGAAGCTGGAGCTGACTCAGACTCAATGGGGGGAACTGAGATTGGAGTAGGATGGTCTTGGGGACCTGGCTCTGAAGTTGGAGACTTACCCAGGATTCCCTGGCTGTTTTGGCTCTGTATAGTTGAGGATCTAGGGACAGTTTTGCAGAAGGATTCTGAGTGTCCTTGGAGAAGACAGATGGAGCATGGCAGATTTTCATAGGAGACAGAGAGGAGGACTTCCTCTTCTCCAGCTAAATCCGCCTTGATTTCTGTAGGTTTAGGTCTGGAAAGATCAATGTTAACTAGGATTCTTGCAAAGGATAGAATTTTTTGGGAGGCTGTGATGTCATCCAGTTTCAAGGGAGATCCTATGGAGCTTGCTAAGGAGAGAAGGATGTTTGAACTCCAGCAGTGGTAAGGGATGCCATATATTCGGATCCAGACTGGGTGGAGGTTTGGCCATTCTACAGAGCCTTGACCAGGGAGCCAGGGGAGGAGAAGAAGTTTTCTGTTCTGCAGGCTGTAGGGAGATTGAGACAGGGCCAGGTCTCGATCTTCCTTTGAGCTAAATCTGAAGATAAAATGACCTTTATCTGTAAGGGAGATCAGGCATGGTTTAGATAGGTTCCAATGTGAGTTGGCTTGGGAGGTCAGCCATTCCACAGTCGGTCTTCTTCCAATGAATTTGCCTATTGCTGCATTTGAGAAAGAGTTTTTGCTTGGCTCAATCATGGAAGAAGGAATTTTCATGACTATCTGACCATCGATTAGAGAGGAGGATGGGTAGTCTGATGGGGCTAGCGGTTTTGAATCGGGGAAAAGGTCTAGCCAAGAACTAGGTGGGGGCTTAGATTGTTGGACCAGGTTATGGTTGGAGACAGAGTTATGTGATTGATATCTCTTATGGATTTCGTTTTAATTTTATATTAATTCGGAGTTTACGGGAGTAAGTATGAGTTTGCGACTCGGGGTTCGTCCGAAGTAATCAGATCTCGGGATCAGGTCGTGACACAGGCCTACCTCATATAGTTTCTAGAATTTAGAAAAAGACCCTTAGTCTTTAATGAACCTGATTGGATCCTATGACTTATATTCTTGGAAATATACTAAGATGGGCCCTAAGTTTTCTAAAATTATAAACTAAGACTGTTATTTATCATTATTATTTACAAATTAATTTTGAATGGTATCTTTGATTTTTTGTGTTAAAATTATATTTTTGGATTCTATTGACTGAATCATTGGATCTAAGTAAATACCGTCTGGGCACACGGTATCTTACCAACATGGGTTTTAGTGCCTGGTATGACATCGGAAAAATCCTAGTGGATTTGATCTCAACCCATCTTTAAAAATAGTGGGTATGCGCACCATTGATTATGAAGGGATGCGTAGATCTTTTATCTATTAGAGATTCATGTGGATGTTGGGTACAAGACCTTATGTTTGACTTAGGACTGGCGATTGATTGAGATATTGTGGAGGTTTATTCGAATGATTTGTTGGTATTTGATTGTATATTGTTGTGACCCAGCCCTTCACTTTAACTTACGTTTCCTATTCTACTATGTTATATATCTATGGGAAATATTCAAGTGGTGAGAATAGATGAGAACTTTTTTGCGGGGCCCAACTAGTAACTCATCCAAACCTAGCAACCAATAAAGAACGCCCTGATAGTCACTAATATCAAGGATTGGCACACATCTGAATGGACTGAACCGTTGGATCGAGGGTTGAATATTTTTGTTTGAATACAAAGTCATTAAACTTGTGAGCCACGGATAAAGGGGTTAGGGGCATGGGTTCGAGGTCAAACTTGATACTTGGAGTGGTCTCACATAGATCTTTTCATCCCCCCTATTCCATCCCCAAATGGGGCCCACAATTGGACCCCACAAAGAAATTTTCATATAATATGTGAGAACTAGTTCCCACCAGAATTTTACCGTGTGTATATATATATCGATTGGGTCATATTCGAATTAATGATTGTAGTTGTAATTGGACGGTTGATCACCGATGTGTGCGAACACTTATATCCGTAATTGATTGTTTGACCGGTATTCCGGATTATTAATCGGTTTATGACCACCGACGTGATTTAGATAGTTAGGGCTGATCGCCCAAAGCAATGACATTGCTTCTGTGTGATTATTCTATTGCTCTATTGTGTAGAATGGATTTAGATTATACGTTCTTTTCGTCATTATCATAGTGTTATTCTCTTTGATCATTACCTGTCATTACTCTTATTGATCTTGTATTTTATTTATAAATTATGCTTTCGTGTTTGCTGTTTATTTTATTTATTGGTGCATAGGTAACAATCTCTACCCTGCCGTGGAGACAGAGAATGGTCAAACGTTTCAAATGTTTGAGTCAGTTGATGAACTTGAGTGGAGTGCCAGAGATGGCTACGGAGCCGTCTGAGTCTGCGCATGAGATATCGACATGTTAGACTCTTTAGTTTATTTAATTCCAAAATATATTTTATTTAGTTGTTTTATTAAGGTTATTTTGGCAACTTTAACCTTAACTATTTAGTTGGTTATGTGTTGGTTTGGTTTTGGATATTGATACCAATTGATTTAACGCTTCCGTAAATATTTTATTATGACTCACCATGTTTCGAGATTTTGTGGGTCCATATTTGGGAGCTTATGTTGCATTAAATACAAGAAAATAAAATTTTATTTTTATTTTTCACATTATCCCCGGGTTGTATTTTTGGGGACGTGAGGGCCTAGCACAGAAAAAGACCATGACACCAAAATAAATGATACAACCTAACTGAAACCACTCAGAATTGACTTCAAAAATAAATGAAACAATCTCACTCAAGCAACTCAAATCTATCTAAACTTTATAAAGGGAGAAGAAAATAACAATCTCTCACCAGGTCAGAGTAGCAGTAAAATCCCCAGGACACCCCAAGTCTCTGAATCCGGTCTCCTTGTGTCCAGTAAATGTGGATTGACCCTACAAGAAAAACAAAGCACTGTTTTTAGATGCCTAGAATGTTTTAAAAGGACAAGATTTCGGAACATTCCCCTTGCCCTCATCACATGCATGAACATCCAAATCAACCGTCGAGATCAAGGTTCAAGACCCTGTGATTCTGATCATCGATCAATAGGGACTAGTTTAGGAAAGAAATGAAACCCAGTGATCATATATGCCATCTTCTTCATGCTCAACTTGCAAAGGCAAGCTGATTCATACAGCTAGATGCCTAGAGCATCCTTGCTTAGTACCCTGTTTTGTGCCCTGTGTTTACTCTCATTGTATCTTTGCATCTTTTGTTTTGCTTAGTGCCCTTTTCGTAGGGGGATTGTATTTATCGTAAGCATGAATGTTGGATATAGCTTTCAAAAATGAATCAGTTACCATAATTGTCCGATTGTTCCCAAGCATGATAGGAGAGGGGAAAGATCGATCCATAGTGCTAGCGGCAACTGTGATGATCCATGGTACAATATGGTCTACCGTATGTAGACGCGGGCCGTCGTTTCCGGCTGAACAAACAACAGTAATCCCTTTGGCCACAGCATGAAGCAACCCATTGTCGGCTATTGGAGCCAAATAAGGTAGGCTCAGTCCCACAATTGATAGAGACAACACATCGACGCCATCATGTATAGCTTCATCCACAGCTTTGAGTACGTCAACATTGGAGCAAGAACCAGCGTTTCCAGGAAGATTCCAACAGGCCTTGTACACGACTAATCGAGCTCGCGGTGCACCCCCTCTGGCAGTCCCTAGCGCAAGCCCTTTGAAGCTAACATCATGCACCAAGGAACCAACAGCTGTGGAGGCAGTGTGGGTGCCATGTCCGACTGCATCTCTAGGAGAGAAGTACTCCATGGCTACTGTGGTGTTTATTTCACCTTCTACCCCTTTGTTGTGCCAACGAGCTCCAATGAGTTTCCTATTACAGTGTGATGAATTGAATTGATCCCCACCCACGCATGCACCTTTCCATCTGGAAGGGATTGGTCCTAATCCTTGGTCACTGAAGCTTTTAGATTCTGGCCAGATACCTGTTCATCACATACGCACACACGTGTACGTATATTATAATCCATGAACTAATTAAATAAAGTTATTAATAATTGACACGAGCTGAGAAAAAGAACAAATTCCCACTCACCTGTTCATGCGTACAGAGAGACATAAATGAATCCCAAAACACCACTACCAAACTTACCACTAAATAAGAGCACATCTTTGAAAAAAAGTTAAAAAAAAAAAGGAGCACGTCATGGCGGGTCATCAATTATATTTAGTTTTGAATTCTGTATCCATTGGCAAAAGGAAAAAATTTGCCTTTGAGCAGAAAGTAAAAATAAAAAAAAAAAACTGCTTGTTTTCCAAATGGGTCAACTCAATTTGAGCTCTAATGTCCATGTTGAACTCAGATCCCAAATCGCTAAGTCATAGTGAAAAAAAATGTTAAATATTGGCTTTTGAGGTCGTTTCTCAAGTGAGAAACCGGGTTTGGTCGATATAGGTAAAGAGAAGAGGGAGATAGAGAGAGAAATGATTTTATAGATATGCAGAATGGGAGAGGGAATGCGACATTCCCATAATGATGCTAAAGAACGTATGCTTGATTCATTATTTATATTTTTTTATTCCATTTTGTTGTCTTTCTAACTTTTTTTTTGGTATTTTCATTTATTCAGTTTTATTTTTAATACTTTTCATATGAATTTATACGAAAAGTTAATTATTTTGGAAATAGCCATATGATGTGTTTTTTTTATATACATATATAATTTGTGAATAGTATGATTTTGATTTATGTGTTAATGTTCGGTTTATGTCTTGTATTCCGGTTTACCAAAGTGGTGCATTGGGTTGGCCAATGCCCAGGTTCGGGGTCAAGGTTTGGTCATTGTACCAGGGCTTTCTTACGACTAAAAAAGCGGGGATTATATATACATGTAATCTGTAATTTCAGACTCTGAAGAGAGTCAATATGTGAGTCATTGTTATCTTGCCGTGGACGTAGGCGGTGTTGCCGAAACACGTAAAATCATCGTCTCACTCTTGTGTTGCATGATTCTTTGATTGCGGGTTTCGTGCTTATGCACGAATGCAGGCAACGGTTGTTTGAAATATACATTATGCCCCAAAAATTCATTAATATTTGGGTAGGCAACAAGGTTAATAAAAGAGAGAGTTAATATTTGGGCAGGCAACAAGGTTAATAAGAGAGAGAGAGAGAGAGAGAGAGAGAGAGAGAGAGAGAGAGAGAGAGAGAGAGAGAGAGAGAGAGAGAGAGAGAGATACCGCTATCAATGACTCCAACGATAATTCCATCACCCATGTTGCTCTCGAGATAGGGATTATTAGTTGCATGAGAAGAGGAGAGGCCAAGATAATCCCAACTTCGGGTGGTGTGTAGCTTGTGAACCATTTTAGGTATAACATCTACCACGCCAGGTATTTCTGCAAAATGAAAATGTTTCAACAACAAATCCCTAAAATCAACTTCTAGTTAATCATCTAATTACCTTTTTGTTTCCAGATCGAAACAATGACCTATGACCTAAATATCACATTGCTTCCCTTTTTTCTGTTACTAGCAAAGGAAAATTTTACTAAGCAAGAAGCTACAAACACACTATGGAGGATTATGATCACAATTGCTTATATATCAAACTTCAACTCAATTGCTTATCAAACTTCAATTAATTTTATCTATCCTACCAAAGCAAGTTAGCTTTTCTTTTTTAAAAAAAAGGGGTGGACTGGTACTTGGGTGTACCAAATTCTTTTGCACCAATAACACTGCTTATTTCTATTTTTTGCCATATGTAATTAAGTTCTAGGTAATAGGAGTTATTCATGAGTTACCATTACCATCTATACAAATTTTGTTTCCCTATTCCAGTCTATCCTTGGTCAACTCCTCAGATAGATTGCACCTTTTCAGCTAGCTCCATCGTCACTTTTTTCGTCCATGTCCTATTTGGCATATCTTTTCCTCTTTAGGGGCTATCAACATGCATATTGGAGACTTTCCTCAGGCACCATTGTTGGGTGCATGCCATATAGAAATGTTTAATGCATCTCTATTATGTCTTTCTTTATTTATCATCTATTGCTAGCTGTTACTCACAAATGCCTTCCAATGCGCAAATTTTTGTTCTCTTTTGCTTAGCTAATAGTATGAAGCACATACTCGAAGACACCAATCTCATCAATGATGTTGCATATGTATATAGATAGGTTTTAGATTTCTAAAATAGATTTGGGCATCTTAAAGGTCTCTTTCTCTTGACATGTGTCACACAAGCTCAAGTTCAAACTCTGGTTTTAGTACCCCTTTCAGCAATTTAGTTCCAAGTCCGTTCACAATTTGGACAAAACCCCAAAGGTAAAGCCATCTTCATTGAAATTATTTTCCAAGACCCCCTGAGATGATTCGGGGCTCGCTCAAACCTGTAACACTCCATTATGTTTTTCAAATGGCCTCTTCAACTTTTTGAATTGTTGAGAGCAGTTTTAACTGGACAACGCTAATCAAAACAGAAAAATAAAATAAAAATTTATGCCTCTCTGTCCATTCAACCACACATAAGCCACTAAATGCCTTTTTTTTTCCTTATAAAGTTGGTAAAGATTTATGTTTGTACTCAAAAGATCACTTGGCTATTGAGGTGCATTTTAATTAAAGGTGCATGATTTTTAATTATAGATGATTTTAACTCTGTTCATATCGGCAAAGCAAGAAGAGTGGTAAAGGTCCCAGGTTTTTCTAACAGAAAAAAAGAAGGAAAGAGAGAACAGTTATAAAGGACACACGGCAAGCTCAATAATAATTTCGGTCCATTTTGAAGCAAATCTGCTCAGGCCAACTCATTCAAACATCCAAAATGCCCAATACTCACTATATATGTTCTAAAATGCAAATGACATATGGTTTACAGCACCCAAGCAAGAAAGGAGATCTTGTTGTCTACAGGATCTAAGCATGGAAGGTGGCTAGATTCTATGTACAAGGATTATTTGAGATAAACCTGCCATAATCTTCGCCTGAGAATCCGTCAACCGCGCAGCAAATCCAGAGAAACCATGTTTGTAATTATATATGATCGAATCAGCTGCCAATTCTTTGCTGCAATTTCCAAAGCCAAATGTAAAAATTGTAGCATAGAATATTTTTTTTTGGTACCAGCCAAGGGAACTAGAACCAAAGAGAGAGCGAAAGACCGCTCACATATGTGAGAAAAGAGCCCGCACACATAGAAAGAAAGTCATACAAGTGGAAAGGGAATCCGTACATATAGAAAAAGACAATGTATCTAGGTCCGAACACTAGGCATGAGAACTGTGACTCTTTATCACTCCAGGAAGAAGCTATTTCCATATCCCAGACCTTGACCACTTGATGATGGCATCGTAGTGCATCTTGAACTTGTACAAATTAAAATTTCAGCGAATTTACCTGGTTCCCAACACGGTAGCAAGGACGTTATGGTGTGAGTCTACCACAAGCGACAGATCGCTGTGCTGCATTTCACCCATATAGATAATATACATCTGAGAATTTATTAGGCACGTCTCATTTTCAAGTTTAGAATTGAATTTTCTCAAGTGGAAAACGAGACTAGAACCCAGAAGTATTTCGTGTCCTCACCTTGCTTGCAGCATTTTCAGATGAAGTAGACATGTGTTGTTGGTAGCTGATGAGTAGGAAGAGCAAAATGCATTGAGCAGAGAGAGTGATTGGAGTATATTTCTTCATCTGTATTAGGAAGTCAGGAAGTGGATGAGAATTGGGAACAACCGAGGATAAGGCCTTACTCCATCTTCTTCTATGGATGATATTTAAAGAAAAAAGTAGCAAGACCATCACTGTTCTCTACTCACGCTGGAGAGTAAGATTCCCTTGTTTTTTCTTATTCATAATCAGAGAGAGGCAAAAGGAAATGGACATTTTTTTTCCTATTGCCATGGGCCAGGAACATTTTCTTTTTTCTGGCTAGTGGCAAGAAAGGATAAGTCCAACCACTGTTTTGGATGTTCTTTGTTTGCTTTCCAAGCTCGAATGAAAATTAATATGAAAGCGAAGTTGGATGATGCATGGAGTCCTTGACATGGAATTATATATAGGAACAACCTTAATAAATTTGATGTGGAATGGGAATTTATTAAACACTTGGCATTCCTTTTGTAATTATTTATGGCCAATTTTAAAGTTGTTTCCTTTAGTCTGAATTTGATATTTTTAGCTTTTTTTTTTTTCTATTGTTGAATGGGAGATGTTCCTTTGGAGGATCTTTATCATGTCTTGCTATATATTTACTTCTTTCTAAATGAAATCCCCTTAGCATTAAAAAAAAAAAAAGAATGTGAAAGCGAACGTGGATGGTGCATCGAGCCCTTGAAACTTTGAAAGGGAAAAGTGAGCAAAGCGGCTCCATCGTTTCTGCTGCTAGGGGAATAATTATAGGACCAACCATGGATTGCTGGGACCAACATAATGATTGGAATGTTGACTGGGAATTTATTAAACACTTGTCATTCCAAGGATAGAGAAAGAATTTACAACTTTTAACATTTTTAAATTGGAGAGAGAGAGTGTTCCAGGGCCGCACTTACCTTGCTTAACGGCATTTTCTGATGCAGTGGACAGTCGTCGATGGTAGCTGAGTGGTATGTGCAGACAGAGTGGTTGGAGGAATGGGTTTCTACCTTTGTATTAGAAAGTGCATGAGAATTTAGGTAAAGGAGGATTCATTAGAACTTTGTTCTATCCATAATTACCTATTTCGTAGTTCGACTAATTTGCATTTCGAGTTCGCAATTTGTAATTTGAGACTTAATTTGATCATAAAATTCGATGGAGAAGGTTCATTTGATTCGCTTCTCAATTCGACTAATTTGAAGTTTGAGTTCTACAAATTCGATGAATTAATTCATGTGTACCCGTTTTGTAAGTCAATTACTCAAGGTGCTTGTCTAAAAACTAAGTCACTGAAAATAACTGTTATATTCATTTATCCTATAGGCAAAAGTCTACTTCAATTATAGTTTGGGTCACAATTGATTGACTATATGTAAAATATAGTTATGATAAAAATCAAAGTAAACTTTCATGTTTTACTGTTGATCAATCTTCATGTGGGGCCAACTTTGATCGGAGTTAGGTTTGGATCAGCATTAATACATTAGGGTATAATGCTTTTGAGTGGTTTGTATTTTTAGGTAAGCACCGCAATATAATTATATGATTCACTAGAGAACTACGTGAAATTAGTTCGCTATTAGTACTTCACGAATTGAACTGTGAGTTATTCGAAATGAACTATTTGCAGTTCGAAGGCCTCTTGAACGAACTAGCTAGGTAACTATGGTTCGATCTTTATACTCCTCTTGAGTTGGGGGTCCAAAAGGCACTTAACTGGGCTTTATATCACAAAAGAGATGGTCCATTAGTTATATGAGTGGTGTGGGGTTACTTGGAAAGCAAATTACCCATGTAACAAGGAGTCAAATAGGTACTTTTTAAAAGGGTTTTGTGAGAAAATTGAAAATAGTGAAAAAGAGGATTGTTTACATCTATCTTGAGTTAGGGTTTGAAGAAGAGAAGAAGATCAAAGTTGAAAGGGAGTGAAGATCTAATGTACTCAACTGTAAAAAGCAAGACGTTGTATAAAATATATGATCTTGTTTGTAGAAATATAAAGGTCTGGAGTGTGTGCGCTTTTGTGTATGTGGTGTTGCATAGCCAAATGGCTGTATAGAGCCTCTGCTCTGAATCAGGAGAACAAAACACATTTATATAATTCAAACTTTAAGATGACAAGAGATTTCCTTATCGGGGGCTCTATTGGCACCATGAAAATCTCTCTTCCCACTGAAAAAAAAAATTTAAAATGGGTTTTCCTAAACTATCCCTCCCCCTCCTCCTCCCTTCCTCTCCCACCCTCCACCCTCTTCCCTCATCCCCCCCCCCAACCCCCAAGTCTCCGGCGGGGAGGGAGACCCAGCCAGCAGCCCGCGGCGGGAGCCCCAGCCGGTCTCCCTCCCCCTTTCCCTCTTTTTTCCTCCCTCCCCTTCCATTTTCTTTCCCTTCGCCCTCCTGCAGCAGCCCGATCCCCCCCCCCCCACCCCGCCGGCGAATGAGAGTGGGAGGGGGAGGGGGAGTGGGGTAGGGAAGGAGAGGGAAGGAGCGGGAGGGAGGGAGGGAGAAGAGAGAAAGAAAATGGAAAGGGAGGGAGGGAGGAAGAAAGAGGGAGAGGTAGCTGGCCGGTCTCCCGCCGCGGGCTGCTGGCCGGGGCTCCCTCCCCACCGGAGACGGGGGGGATGAGAGAAGAGGGTGGAGGGTGAGAGAGGAAGAGAAGAGGAGGGAGGGAGGAGGAGGGAGGAGGGGAGGGGTAGTTTAGGAAAAAATAGTCTTTTGTCTTCTAGTGCGGTGGGGAGAGAAAAATTTACGGTGCCAATAGCACTCCCCTTTCCTAATATCAAAACACTTGGACAATCTTTTAAACCTTCACCACACTCACACTCTTTCTTCACACGCCACAAAACAACAAGGACACAATCTAAACTACTAATCTATATTACTAAAAGGATGTATACACTTTCTCACATAAAGACACGTGGCGCACCTCAAATTTTTTGCAATGTCATTTCCGGAGTTGCCCTTATCCCTAAAATCTCTATATCTATTACACACTCAAAATACCTAAAATCTCTCCATCAAGAATCATCTTCCACTTAAAAGCCTAAAATCTCTCCATGAGATCCCTAAATAAGCCAACACACCAGATGTGCTAAATTTATATCAATCAATTCATGGGTCCTAGCCCGCATCATTTGATTTTATGGATGGTTAGAATAAAGATGGTAGACCCCATTCATCTGGGTCCCACTTAAAAAATATTTGGTCAATTTGTTAGGTCTATGATCATTTGATCCTTTGATCTTTCTTAATCAATTTATGGGCCCATTCCGCATAATATGATTTTATGGACGGTTAGAATAGAGATGATGGACCCCATTCATTTGTATCTATTACACACTTAAAAGACCTAAGATCTCTCCATCAAGAATATCTTCCACTCAAAAGCCTAAAATCTCTCCATGAGATCCCTAAATAAGCCAACACACCTGATGTGCTAAATTTATATCAATCAATTCATGGGTCTCGGCTCGCATTATTTGATTTTATGGACGGTTAGAATAAAGATGGTGGACCCCATTCATCTAGGTCCCACTTAAAAATACTTGGTCAATTTGTTAGGTCGATGATCATTTGATCATTTGATCTTTCTTAATCAATTCATGGGTCCCATCCCGCATAATATGATTTTATGGACGGTTAGAATAGAGATGGTTAAAATAGAGATGGTGGACCCCATTCATTTTTTTTTTTTTTTTGGGGGGGGTTTCACTTAAATAGGTTAGGTTTGGTCAATTTGTGAGGTCTATGATCATTTGATCCTTTGACTTTTATCAAGCAATTCATGGGTCCCAGCCCGCATCATATGGTTTCATGAATGGTTAGAATATAGATGGTGGACTCCATTCATCTTTGGGGTCCCACTTAAATAAATTAGGTTTGGTCAATTTATGAGGTCTATGATCATTTGAACTTTATCAATCAATTCATGGGTCCCGGCCCGCATCATATGATTTTATGGACGGTTAGAATAGAGATGGTGGACCCCATTCATCTGGGTCTCACTTAAACATATTTGATCAATTTGTTAGGTCTACGATCATTTGATCATTTGATCTTTTTAAATCAATTCATGAGTCCCATCCCGCATAATATGGTTTTATGGACGGTTAGAATAAAGATGGTGGACCCCATTCATCTGGGGGTTCCACTTAAATAGGTTAGGTTTGGTCAATTTGTGAGGTCTATGATTATTTAATACTTTGATCATTATCAAGCAATTCATGGGTCCCAGCTCGCATCGGATTATTTTATGGACGGTTAGAATATAGATGGTGGACCCCATTCATCTTGGGGGTCCCACTTAAATAAGTCAGGTTTGGTCAATTTGAGAGGTCTACGATCATTTGATCATTTGATCTTTATCAATCAATTCATGGGTCCCGGCCCGCATCATTTGATTTTATGGACGGTTAGAATAAAGATGGTGGACCCCATTCATCTCGGTCCCACTTAAAAATATTTGGTCAATTTGTTAGGTCTGCGATCATTTGATCATTCTTAATCAATTCATGGGTCCCATCCCGCATAATATAGTTTTATGGACGGTTAGAATAGAGATGGTGGACCCCATTCATCTGGGGGGTTCCACTTAAATAGGTTAGGTTTGGTCAATTTGTGAGGTTTATGATCATTTGATCATTTGATCTTTATCAAGCAATTCATGGGTCCCAGCCCGCATTATATGGTTTTATGGATATGGTTTTATGGATGGTTAGAATATAGATGGTGGACCCCATTCATCTTGAGGGTCCCACTTAAATAGGCTAGGTTTGGTCAATTTGAGAGGTCTAGGATCATTTCATCATTTGATCTTTATCAATCAATTAATGGGTCTCGGCCCGCATCATTTGATTTTATGGACGGTTAGAATAAAGATTGTGGACCCCATTCATCTGGGTCCCACTTAAATATATTAGGTCAATTTGTTAGGTCTACGATCATTTGATCTTTCTTAATCAATTCATGGGTCCCATCCCGCATAATATGGTTTTATGGTCGGTTAGAATATAGATGGTGGATAAAAAAGGACTCACAAGTTTACTAATTAATAAATTTATTAAAAGTAATTCATATCAGTCTGTGCATTCGGTGGTTTCGTGGTTATCCACGGGGTTTTGCTAGTAATCCAACATAGGTTAGTGGAAAGATTGATGTAAAGGCTTAATCCTCTGCCCATTCTCATTATTCCAGCGATATATATATATTACAATTAGAAGACTAATTAGACAAAAACTCTAAGTTTAGGAATGACTCCTAAACTTCCTCAATCACAATCAATCGATATTTTCCTAAATTATCTCAACAGCCTAAATTATCTCAACACCCCCCCTTAAGTTGGAGCATGAGGATCCAAAATGCCCAACATGTGAAGAAGATAATCAAACTGTTTCTTGCCGAGAGCCTTTGTAAAAATATCGGCCAATTGTTCGGATGTAGGAACATACGACGGAGCAATCAAACCATCCATTATTGCATCACGAACAAAATGACAATCCACCTCTATGTGCTTCGTTCGTTCATGAAAAACCGGATTTTTAGCAATGTGAAGAGCAGATTGACTGTCACAAAAAAGTTTAATTGCCTTTGGATGATGAACATCCAAGCTCAATAACAGTCCTTTTAACCACTTAAGCTCACAAGTAATGGCAGCCATGGATCGGTATTCCGCCTCCGCAGAAGAGCGCGAAATTGTATGTTGCTTCTTTGTCTTCCATGAAATAGGTGAATGACCTAGAAAAATGAGCCATCCTGTCAAAGACCTGCGAGTGATGGGGCATGCCGCCCAATCAGAATCACACCAACCCTGCAAAGACAAATCAGTATCTGCTAGTAAGAGAATGCCTTGACCTGGTGTGCCTTTTAAGTAACGAACAACTCTCAAGGCCGCCTCCCAATGCTCAACACGAGGCCCCTGCATGAACTGGGATAAGATATGCACCGAGTAAGCAAGATCCGGGCGTGTAACCGCCAAGTAAATTAGGCGACCCACAAGACAACGATAGGCTTCCGGATCGGATATCAACACGCCATTTGCAAGACTGAGTTTATGGTTCTGCTCAATGGGAAAGCCAGATGGCTTTGCTCCCAATAGACCTGCTTCAGAAATAATATCGAGTGTATATTTTCGTTGGCATAAGAACAAACCAGAAGAACTACGAGCTACCTCAATGCCAAGAAAATATTTCAAAGAGCCAAGATCTTTCATTTTAAAGCAATCACTGAGATAGGCTTTAAAAACCCGTATAGCAGCGGAATCAGTCCCAGAGATAATAAGATCATCAACATACACGAGCACATTGAGCTGCACACCTCCTCTAGTGTAGGTGAATAAAGAATAATCAGAGTAAGATTGTAAGAAACCATACCCTTTCAAAGCTGTGACTAGCTTAGCAAACCAACACCTCGGGGCCTGTTTTAACCCATACAAAGACTTGCGCAGACGACACACCATATTGGGATTGGAACACTCAAAACCTGGAGGAAGTTTCATGCATACCTCCTCGTCAAGATCCCCATGCAAGAAAGCATTGTGAACATCCATCTGATGAAGTTCCCAATTTTTGGTTGCTGCAATAGCAAGAAAAGCCCGAACAGTAGTCATTTTTGCAACAGGAGCAAAAGTTTCCGTGTAATCAATGCCAGCTTCCTGATGATTTCCAAAAACAACTAATCTGGATTTAAGGCGTTCAATATCCCCATTGGAAAAATATTTAATCCTGTAAACCCATTGACTGCCCAAGGCACGTTTTCCGGGAGGAAGAGCTTCCAATGTCCAAGTACCATTATCTTCCAACGTTCGTATCTCCTCCTGCATAGATTCTTTCCAACCAACATCCTTCATGGCCTCCTTATAAGACCGGGGCTCCTTACCAGAAGTAATAGCTACAAGAGATTTTCGATAATGCACAGAAAAATTGCCACAATGTATATAATGTGCTATAGGATAAGGATGACCTGATGAATGCTGTGGAAACGAAGTGGAGGGAGATGGACTTCCAGCGACGACTGTATGAGTCACAAAATCTCGTAACAAAACAGATGGCAATTTATCCCTCATTCCACGGCCCATTTTAGTGGGCTCATCGAACTGCTCAAGAGGCCCAGACGAAGTAGTATGTTGTGTTGAGGCAGTGTTACTAGGCTGCTGCATGGGGGCCTCGGTATTTGGGCTCGGAGAGAGAGGCAGTGGTAAGAGATCAGCCTGGTGGGCCGCTGCGGTTTGCTCATCAAGGGGGTGGGCCTGCACGGATGGGTCATTAGGAGGAAGGAGCAAGGGTGAATCTGTTTGGGCTTGTTGTGGTGTGGTATGGGTTGCAGAGTGTTGTGGCTCAATTTCTTCAATTACATGATCATCAAAATCAGAATGCACTTCATCATGTATGGGCACAATATTTTTAGGTACAATATTCGTTGCATCCGTATCAATAAATGGAAACACATCTTCAAAAAATTTCACATCGCGAGAAACAAATAATTCCTTTGTATCAAGATCAAAGAGTTTCCATCCCTTCTTTCCAAAAGGATATCCCAAAAAAACACATTTTCTACTTCGACTGGCAAATTTATCTCCCTTTGTCTTTTGATTATGAGCAAAGCAAAGGCAACCAAAAGTACGAATGGCATTATAGGAAGGAGGATTACAAAAAAGAATTTCTTAGGGAGTTTTATTATTTAATAAAGGAGACGGAGTACGATTTATTAAATGAGCAGCAGCAAGAACACCCTCTCCCCAAAAATAAATTGGCAAATTGGCTTGAAACCTCAAAGCCCTCCCTACTTGCAGAATATGTTTGTGTTTCCTCTCAACCCTCCCATTTTGTTGCGGAGTTCCCACACATGAAGTTTGGAACAAAATACCAGTTGCAGCGAAATAATCACGTGAGCAATTAAATTCAGTGCCGTTATCACTTTGAACAACCTTTATTTTTTGAGAGAATTGTCTTTCAATCATTGCAATAAAAGACATAAACATTCGAAAAACCTCAGTTTTATCAACTAGTAGATAAACCCACACAGCGCGGGAAAAATCATCCACCAAAGTCAAAAAATAACAAGCTCCACAAGAGGAAGAATGTTTGTAAGAACCCCACAAATCACAATGTATTTTCTCAAAAATTCTAGTTGCCTTATTGTCACTTAGAGGAAATTTATCTCTAGGATGTTTAGCACGAAAACAGACTTCACAAGCCTTATTCAAACTACTCTTGGAATTTCTAACAGGAGGAAGTAACTTCACTACTTTTTCAGAAGGATGTCCCATTCGTTTGTGCCACAATTCCATTGCAGATGCTGCCCCATTCACCAAAACATGTTGCACCGAATTAGCTTCTCCGAAGTAGTAAGGTCCATCCCGCCTAACACCCGTTCCAATCAGCTCCCTCGTTTGGTCCTGTATAGCACACATATAAGAGTGAAATTGGACAATGCACTGCATATCATCATTTAATTGTGAAACCGAAATTAAATTGCAACTCAATTGTGGCACATAAAGAACGTGTTTAAGAGTAATTTTGTCCGACAAACGAACTGAACCCTCTTGCGTTGCATCGACTGTTTCACCATTGGGAAGACCCACTGGACAATAAAAAATCTCCTGAGTATCAAACAACCATGTAGCATCACCGGTAACATGGTGCGTTGCCCCTGTATCAATGATCCATAATTTATCATCAAACTTACCGTTTAAACGATCATCAGGGATTTTTGTATTACCAAAAAGCCCAGCAATGACCTACCACTGCTCTGCCGAGAAGAGTTGTGAAGAGCCAGAGTGTCCAGCACTGCCAGCAGGCCCGACAGCAACAAGAGAACCAGCAGCCCCTACGTTGGCAGCAACTGCATTGGCTCGAGCGTTCCTGCGCCCACGACCAGGAGGTCTGCTACGGCCAACACCTCCTCCATCAATCTTTGCTTGGTCTGGCCACCACTCAGGGTAGCCAATTAGTTCAAAACAATGAGAGGCCTCATGACCATTCTGCCTGCAGTGAGTACAAACAAGGTGAGACCTGTCTGGCTTTGCCACCTTGCCTCGCCCCCTTCCGCCACCGGAACGTAAAGCAAATGCCATAGCATCAGGTGGCTGCTCTGCAGTAGCTGATTTAGCAAGACGGACACGTTCGTCTTGAATTACCAACTGGTAAGCTCGATCAAGAGACGGCAATGGATCATGGGACAGAATATTGGTACGAACTTGCGCATAATATTCAGAATAAAGACCCATTAAAAACTCACGTAGCATTGTATTCTCACGTCTCTCTTCATGCTTACGACCCGCCGAACAAGAAGAACAACAGGAACAATCAATAATAGGCTCATGATTATGAAGTTCTTCCCATAAAGCAGATAATTTTCCGAAGTACACAGAAACAGTCATAGATTGTGTTTGTTCACATTTAGCAAGTGAAGATTTCAGTTGTTGAATTCTAGGACCATTAACAACCGCATATCGTGATTTAAGAGTATCCCAAAGACGTTTTGCATCTCTATATTTGGCGAGATTGCACTTTACCTCGGGAGCGATGGTGTTCGTAATCCACGATATTAACATGGCGTTAATGGCAGTCCAATCCGATTGAGTACATGGAGGAACCGGTTCGGTGATGGTACCGTTCAAGAACTCGAACTTGCGTCGTGCTTCCAATGCTGTTTGTATATCTGCTGCCCAATCATCATAATTGTCTCCATGAAGTCGGGTTGGAGTGATGAAATCGCCAAGGTGATCTTGGAAGGGGAATTTGGTTCGATTTTGAGAGGTGGCGGTGGCGGCTGTTCATCGTCACCAGCCATAGGTTTAGATGCTCGTGGTGCGTTGCAGCTCTGCACCAGAGGTATCTTCTTCTTCCAACTCCGAGGATCTACAGACTTGTCTCAGTCTTCCAACTCCGAGGATCTACAGACTTGTCTCAGTCTAAGCCTCGCTTTTCCGAATCCGGATCCCGGTGAGAGCTTTAATGTCTCAAAACCAGAGTCTATGATATCAAATCAACTGTTGCAGCATGGGCCTGCATCTCAAATGATGGCTCAGATGCAACATCAGAATCCGAATGCTGATATATTGAAGGATGTTAAATCGTATGTCACTGGAGCTCTGTATCCAGAGTCGGCAATGGCGGAGAGGCCTGCATCTCAAATGATGGCTCTGATACCATGGAAAGATTGATGTAAAGGCTTAATCCTCTGCCCATTCTCATTAATCCAGCGATATATATATTACAATTAGAAGACTAATTAGACAAAAACTCTAAGTTTAGGAATGACTCCTAAACTTCCTCAATCACAATCAATCAATATTTGCCTAAATTATCTCAACAGCCTAAATTATCTCAACAGTTAGCGTATTCCATTGTATGGTTTCGAAGATTTTCATATTTACCTTTCTAGGTATTTTATAAATTTTTTTTTAGTTCCACCATGGAGGTTGGTGATGGTTTTCTTGTGGATGGTACTGCAGGCAGGAAAGAACGGTCCAGCCAGGAAATGACAACAACAAGCTATTTGGCTTTATTTCTAAAATTTCAAAATCATTGATTGGATCTAGAGATGTCAAATGGGCCGTGTCGGTCCGGCCCAGCACGGCCCGGCCCGGCCCGCTAGTCAACGGGTCGTGCTGGGCCGAGCCTTGCTGGCCCGCTGGCCCGTTTGGCACGGCCCGCCTGGCAAACGGGCTGACTCCTGTGGCCCGCTAGGCCCGCCTGGCACTACCCGCTAGGCATAGCCCGCCTGGCCCGCCAAAAAAAATATTTTTTATATATTTTTTAATTTATAAAAATCTAATTTCCAGCCAACCGACAACCTTAAGCATTTTCTAATAAAAAAACACTTACATAACTTGGTAAGGTAGGACTTTAGTATAAATTTGTCACACTAATAATGAGGGGCAATGTGTTTTTGGGGAGAAGTAATAAGGGGAGTGTTTTGGTGTGACACACTTACCTTCACTAAATTTGCCCCCTTGCCTTCACTAATCTTGTTGTCTTGAGAGATATTTGAGAATCTCAAATGAAATTCCTTACCTGGATTCATCTATGTTCAAAAACCCTTAAGCATTTGAGAAGTTGAGATTCTTTATAGGTTGGAAAGCTCACAATTAAACACGGGAATATGTTTGTAATTCAGTCATTTAAGTTCAATATAATTTCGTTACATGTACCTATAACTCCACTCTCGATCACATCACATGAAGCCATATATTTACATTGATATGAACACTAGGAAAAAGAATTAAAAAATATGTAACCATAATAAAGATAATGAGAATTATTGACTAAGACTAAAAACCCATAACTAAAAAATAAAGAAATTGATGCAAATCTAAATAAAATGAAGTCCAAGGTTGTGGTTTCATGGTGGGTCATTTGGAAGACTTAAAATGATTGTTGATAAAGGTAGAAATATTTAACCGCGCTAAGTTCTCGTTTAATGCATGATAATTAAGCCAAAAAAATAGAAATTGAGTTTGCCATCTCAATTGAAATATCCATAACCATGGCATTTCAATTTGGCTGAAAAATGAGTAAAAAAAAGGACATGATATGATATTTTTATATTTCAGGTCGTTTGAATGAAAGAGTGAGAAGTTGGATAACAAAGGTGTTAGCTTTTCATCATCATCTAAAGTGGTTAGGTTCTCATCCTAATCTAACTAGTAGTTTAATATTCGTTGTTAGGTTCTCATCCTCATCTAACTAGTTTTAATTTTGTTTGAATAAATATTAGTATACAAAAGTTAGTTGGTCTAGTGGTTATGTTTATCTTTCACATCTTAATGGTTGTGAGATCGAGTTCACTCAGACACATTTCATTTATTTTCAAAAGTATATACAAATTACGCAGGTCGGGCCAACCCTACCCGACCCAATCTTCAAACTGGCCCGCCTATAACTCTATCAAAAAAAAAAAAAAAGGAGGCCCGCCGGCCCGCTCCAGCCCGCCCCACTGCGAACGTTTGTGTATAGCATGAAAACTTGGAAGCTTTTACAGTACTCTATGTGTTTAATGGGGGCTCTGGCAAACTTTAAAATGGCATTTCAAGTGCACATGTAAAGGGATGTATACACTTCATGAGACTTCCTAGAGGAGGACACGTGGCATGTCTTCGAAAAGGACACGTGGCAGTAGCCAGCCTACAATGGTATTCTAGAAAATAGAAATTGCTTGAATAGAATTTGAATTATCCTAAAATCTCTCAATGATATCCCTATTACCAATAATAACTATCCTAAAATCTCTCAATGAGATCCATATTACCAACCATAATTATCCTAAAACCTCTCCATAATTAGAGTCCCACTTAAAAATATTTGGTCAATTTTTTAGGTCTTTTTAAATCAATTCATGGGTCCCATCCCGCATAATATGGTTTTATGGATGGTTAGAATAGAGATGGTGGACCCCATTCATCTGGGGGGTTCCACTTAAATAGGTTATGTTTGGTCAATTTGTGAGGTCTATGATCCTTTGATCTTTATCAAGCAATTCATGGGTCCATCCCGCATCATATTGTTTCATGGATGGTTATAATATAGATGGTGGACCCCATTCATCTTGGGGGTCCCACTTAAATAGGTTAGGTTTGGTCAATTTGAGAGGTCTATGATCATTTGGTCATTTGATCTTTATCAATCAATTCATGGGTCCCGGCCCGCATCATTTAATTTTATAGACGGTTAGATTAAAGATGGTGGACCCCATTCATCTGGGTCCCACTTAAAAATATTTGGTCAATTTGTTAGGTCTACGATCATTTGATCATTTGATCTGTTTAAATCAATTCATGGGTCCCGGCCCGCATCATTTGATTTTATGGACGGTTAGAATAAAGATGGTGGACCCCATTCATCTGGGTTCCACTTAAAAATATTTGGTCAATTTGTTAGGTCTATGATCATTTGATCATTTGATCTTTCTTAATCAATTCATGGGCCCCATCCCGCATAATATAATTTTATAGACGGTTAGAATAGAGATGGTGAACCTCATTCATTTGGGGGGGGGGGGGGGGGGGGGGGGTTTCCACTTAAATAGGTTAGGTTTGGTCAATTTGTGAGGTCTATGATCATTTGATCCTTTGACCTTTATCAAGCAATTCATGGGTCCCAGCCCGCATCGTATGGTTTTATGAATGGTTAGAATATAGATGGTGGACTCCATTCATCTTTGGGGTCCCACTTAAATAAATTAGGTTTGTTCATTCTATGATGTCTATGATCATTTGAACTTTATCAATCAATTCATGGGTCTCGGCCCGCATCATATGATTTTATGGACGGTTAGAATAGAGATGGTGGACCCCATTTATCTTGGTCCCACTTAAAAATATTTGGTCAATTTGTTAGGTCTACGATCATTTGATCCTTTGATCTTTTAAAATCAATTCATGGGTCCCATCCCTCATAATATGGTTTTATGGACGGTTAGAATAAAGATGGTGGACCCCATTCATTTGGGGGGTTCCACTTAAATAGGTTATGTTTGGTCAATTTGTGAGGTCTATGATCATTTAATACTTTGATCATTATCAAGCAATTCATGGGTCCCAGCCCGCATCAGATTTTTTCATAGGACGATTAGAATATAGATGGTGGACCCCATTCATCTTGGGGGTCCCACTTAAATAGGTTAGGTTTGGTCAATTTTAGAGGTCTGTGATCATTTGATCATTTGATCTTTATCAATCAATTCATGGGACCCGGCCCGCATCATTTGATTTTATGGACGGTTAGAATAAAGATGGTGGACCCATTCATCTGGGTCCCACTTAAAAATATTTGGTCAATTTTTTAGGTCTACGATCCTTTGATCTTTTTTAAATTAATTCATGGGTCCCATCCCGCATAATATGATTTTATAGATGGTTAGAATAGAGATGGTGGACCCCATTCATCTTCAGGGTTCCACTTAAATAGGTTATATTTGGTCAATTTGTGAGGTCTATGATCATTTGATCCTTTGATCTTTATCAACCAATTCATGGATCTTTATCAACCAATTCATGGGTCCATCCCGCATCATATTGTTTCATGGATGGACTATGATCATTTGATCTTTCTTAATCAATTCATGGGTCCCATCCCGCATAATATGATTTTATAGACGGTTAGAATAGAGATGGTGGACCCCATTCATTTGGGAGGGTTCTACTTAAATAGGTTAGGTTTGGTCAATTTGTGAGGTCTATGATCATTTGATCCTTTGACCTTTATCAAGCAATTAATGGGTCCCAGCCCGCATCATATGGTTTTATGAACGGTTAGAATATAGATGGTGGACTCCATTCATCTTTGGGGTCCCACTTAAATAAATTAGGTTTGTTCATTTTATGAGGTCTATGATCATTTGAACTTTATCAATCAATTCATGGGTCCCAGCCCGCATCATATGATTTTATGGGCGATTAGAATAGAGATGGTGGACCCCATTTATCTGGGTCCCACTTAAAAATATTTGGTCAATTTGTTTGGTCTACAATCATTTGATCCTTTGATCTTTTTAAATCAATTCATGGGTCCCATCCCTCATAATATGGTTTTATGGACGGTTAGAATAAAGATGGTGGACCCCATTCATCTGGGGGGGTTCCACTTAAATAGGTTATGTTTGGTCAATTTGTGAGGTGTATGATCATTTAATACTTTGATCATTATCAAGTAATTCATGGGTCCCAGCCTGCATCATATGGTTTTATGGACGGTTAGAATATAAATGGTGGACCCCATTCATCTTGGGGGTCCCACTTAAATAGGTTAGATTTGGTCAATTTGAGAGGTCTATGATCATTTGATCTTTATCAATCAATTAATGGGTCCCGGCCCGCATCATTTGATTTTATGGACGGTTAGAATAAAGATGGTGGACCCCATTCATCTGGGTCCCACTTAAATACATTAGGTCAATTTGTTAGGTCTACGATCATTGATCTTTCTTAATCAATTCATGGGTCCCATCCCGCATAATATGGTTTTATGAACGGTTAGAATATAGTTGGTGGACCCCATTCATCTTGGGGGTCCACTTAAATATGTTAGGTTTGGTCAATTTGAGAGGTCTATGATCATTTGATCATTTGTTCTTTATCAGTCAATTAATGGGTCCCAGCCCGCATCATATGATTTTATGAACGGTTAGAATAGGGATGATGAACCCCATTCATCTTGGTCCCACTTAAATATATTAGGTCAATTTGTTAGGTCTATGATCATTTGATCTTTCTTAATCAATTCATTCCTCAACTAAAAAATAAAACATTTGGAAAAAATCATAAAGATCAAATTAGCAACAAAAAAAGGACTCACAAGTTTACTAATTAATAAATTTATTAAAAATAATTAATATCAGTCTGTGCATTTGGTGGTTTCGTGGTCATCCACGGGGTTTTGCTACTAACCACTATTACAAAGTGCAACCAAATACATTCTTTGAGAACGTGCAATTACTCAGTTGGTTAGCAACCTTATTTTGCACCTGGCTATCCAGAGTTCGAACTTTGAGTATTGCGCTTCTTCCCACGGGCTCCTTTCCCACGTGAGTCGGCTGTCTTCCAGCATGTGCGGGCTCTCTTGGGTCCCAAGCCCAAGGGTAAAGGAAATAGAAAAACAACCTTTTGATTTCTCGGTCAAGTCATTTATCCTCCACTTTATGGAAGTGGTCATGTCGCTGTCATCTAATCCTTCATCTCTTCCAACATTTGATTCCATTCTCACTAGAGCTGATGTCAAGATGATAATGGCCTATTCAAATCAAATTCTTTCCCAATTTCAGGCAGAGATGCAAGCGCTTTATATGAGGGTTTGAGTATTTATATCAAGGAAGGCTTTGAAAATGTAATTGTAAAAGGTGATTCATCCCTCATATTTAAAGCATTGGATATTTAAAGCATTGGACCAAGCTTTGAATTTCTCATGGAGTTTAATGAATATATAGAAAAGAATTATGAAAATGTTCACGTCATGCGACTTATGGCAAATTTCCTTTTGTTCAAGAGATGGCAATATAGTGGCTCATCATCTGGCCAGACTAAGGCCTTCATCTATTATCTATTCTGTCAATTCACATATCCAAAGGAAAGGTCGAGCCGATCTTGACTCCTAAACCACAGTGTTACACGGTGCAGCAGGGAATCTGATGTACTGGTCATGCTACAAATGATCCTACTTCTAATAGTCCAGGGGAAGTACAACTGTACTAGGTCTTTGTATGTAAGTAGTTTTGGGGACTGGGGTGGTTAGAGTTGTGTATAGTCATGTCCTGTGTTTTGTCTGAGGCCTGTCTTGTGTTTGTTTTGTTAATAAAATAACATTTTCTCAGCAAGAAAAAAAATAGTAATAATAATAATAAAGTCTTTATTCACCATATGACCAATTTTATGGTGGGGCCGAATTCTATTAGTGTGTAATTTGGAGATATCCTATAGACGGTGAACGATTTCATTTTTAGTGGCTCAGATTTTCAATGGTAGATCTCATTATGGGTTTCCACTCTTTTAACTTAAGAATTCTCAATTTAAAGACTATTAGGATACAGACTCCACAGTGAGTGCAACAATAGTCGGTATTCCGGTGAAACAGATTGGTGGAGGCATGGAGCACTGTCAATTTTATGATGTTAACACCCATTGATGATATATTCTTTCCATATAATTTCAGTTTACATCACAAACAAGAGCTACGATGCCCACCAAGTAGGGGCTTAGACAACGACCAAAGAAAATCAGCTATCCTACCAGCTAGGCAAGATTGAGTGGATGAATGTCAGTCATAAGAGAGCAACGTAGTCAACACTCTCTACGTTTTAATCCCATTTCTCGTGACTATGAAATTTAGACAATGATAGATTCTCTCTCCCTTTTCTTTTTTCTTTTTTTTGTGGGGCAAAAGATAATGATAGATTATCACGTCAATACAATGGTTCAGATTGGGGTTCTGTTTGTAGCTAACCTTTAGCCATTAATAATCGTGCCTGGTGATAAAAGTTACTAATAATTTACAGCAAGTACCTGTGTAATTTTTATGAACTAAATTCTCCAGAATTGTACAATATCACATAAAATTATAAACTATGTGATATCATAAATTAAGAATTCTCAGCTACAATATTCCCAGCTTCTCAGGTACGAATTCTTTCGGATCGTCTCTTGGATTAGTGTGTAATTTGGAGATATCCTATAGACGGTGAACGATTTCATTTTTAGTGGCTCAGATTTTCAATTGGTAGATCTCATTATGGGGTTTCCACTCTTTTAACTTAAGAATTCTCAATTTAAAGACTATTAGGATACAGACTCCACAGTGAGTGCAACAATAGTCGGTATTCCGGTGAAACAGATTGGTGGAGGCGTGGAGCACTGTCAATTTTATGATGTTAACACCCATTGATGATATATTCTTTCCATATAATTTCAGTTTTACATCACAAACAAGAGCTACGATGCCCACCAAGTAGGGGCTTAGACAACGACCAAAGAAAAATCAGTTATCCTACCAGCTAGGCAAGATTGAGTGGATGAATGTCAGTCATAAGAGAGCAACGTAGTCAACACTCTCTACGTTTTAATCCCGTTTCTCGTGACTATGAAATTTAGACAATGATAGATTCTCTCTCCCTTTTCTTTTTTCTTTTTTTGTGGGGCAAAAGATAATGATAGATTATCACGTCAATACAATGGTTCAGATTTGGGGTTCTGTTTGTAGCTAACCTTTAGCCATTAATAATCGTGCCTGGTGATAAAAGTTACTAATAATTTACAGCAAGTACCTGTGTAATTTTTATGAACTAAATTCTCCAGAATTGTACAATATCACATAAAATTATAAACTATGTGATATCATAAATTAAGAATTCTCAGCTACAATATTCCCAGCTTCTCAGGTACGAATTCTCAGCTACAATATTCCCAGCTACAATTTTGGACCACGACCTTGAGAACGTTTGTGTATAGCATGAAAACTTGGAAGCTTTCACAGTACTCTATGGTAGCGTTTGGTTCGCTGTAATGAAGGTTGGAATGGAATGGTGATTCCAACGGAATGGTCATTACTGCGTTGTGGGTTTGCAAAAAGTGGCGTAATGACATTGACCTCCGAAATTCCATTCCCTTAATGTGAGGAAATGGCCATTCCATCCGAGAATGGGAAGGAAATTGGCCATTATTCCATTCCTTTCTGAACTTTTTTTTTAGACCAAAAGAGCCTTATTCACATCTAATACATTATTATTAAAATTAATAAGATTATAAAACAAGAAGAACTTTGTGTAGGCCCCACCTATATAATAATAATAGTAATATTACATTATTATTATTATATTATTATTATAAGATTATAAAAGAGAAAGAAACTTTGTGTGGGCCCCCACCTATAATCATAATGAAGATAATCTATTACATTATTCTGAATCTATAATAAGAAATTATAAAAGAGCAGGGCTTGGTGTGGGCCCCCCTATATAATAAATATATACATACATTATATTATTATTATAAGATTATAAAATAGAAGAACTTGTGTGGGCCCCACCTATATAATAATAATATATACATTATTATTATTATAATAAGATTATAAAAGAGAAGAACATGTGTGGGCCCCACCCTAATAATATATAATCTATATATATTATTATTATTATTATTATAAGATTATAAATTAGAAGAACTTGTGTGGGCCCCACCTATATATATAATATAATATATTATTATTATTATTAGTATCATTATAAGATTATAAAATAGAAGAACTTGTGTGGGCCCCACCTATATAATAATATAATATACATTATTATTGTTATAAGATTATAAATAGAAGAACTTGTGTGGGCCCCACCTATATAAATAATATAAATATACATTATTGTTATTGTTATAAGATTATAAAATAGAAGAACTTGTGTGGGCCCCACCTATATAATAATATAATCTATAGATTATTATTATTATTATAAGATTATAAATAGAAGAGCTTGTGTGGGCCCCACCTATATAATAATAATATAATCTATATTATTATTTTTATTATATTAGTAGTAGTATAAGATTATAGAAAAAGAGCTTGTGTGGCCCCCCACTTATATAACAATAATATAATCCATACATTATTATTATTATTATTATAATATTATAAAATAGAAGCGCTTGTGCCCACCTATATAATAATATAATCTATATATTATTATTATAAGATTATAAAATAGAAGAGCTTGTGTGGGCCCACATCTATATAATAATAATATAATCTATACATTATTATTATTATTATTATTATTATAAAATAGAAGACCTAGTGTGGGCCCCACTTATTTAATAATATTATAATCTATACATTGACTGAGCCAAAGATAAAATTCTAACAAGGGTATTTTGGTCAGTCTTATATAAATTTTATTCCATTCCAGGACTCATTCCAGCATACCAAACGCAGGAATAGCAATCAACTGGGTTGATTCCTTAGCGTACCAAACGCTGGAATGGAAATGCCCATTCCTGCCTCATTCCATTCCAGACTCATTCCGGTCTCCATTCCATTCCCGCCTACAACCATTCCAGCGAACCAAACGCTACCTATGTGTTTAATGGGGGCTCTGGCAAACTTTAAAATGGCATTTCAAGTGCACATGTAACTATGAAACTTTTGTGTCCCTCGAGGTATGACGTTAGATTTTTGTGCTTGCATGGGACCCATCCACTATGCAACGGTGACTAATGGCTTCTGTATTTATTTACTTTTTTTTTTCAATGGATGGTTTTCAATTTTTTTGGTTGGACTAATCCCTCCAAATCCAAAAAAAAGTTGGAATAAAACTTTTGTGGCCCTCAGTGGTCGTACTAGTAGACTCAACCTCCGAATCCTTAAGAGAGGAAAATTGGGAATCAATACCAGGACCTTAAATTTTAGTGTGCTACTTATGCTTTATTTAAAATTTTAGAGATTTGTATGATTACAATCCATCTTAAATTTGGATCCCACAAGATGATGATAAAAGACCTCAAAATGATAGTAGAATCGCTTAACGTACTGTGGTAAAAAACTTTATTGACGATTTTGCCTTAGACCCATGTTACCATGACTCATGATATCACTAGATTTATAAACTTTTGAGAAATATAGCAAGTAAACAACAAGGAATATATGATATTATCTTTTATTACAGCTTAGTTCTCAAAAGATAAAATCTACATTTGGTAATCAACCAGAAGGAGCCGTAGGCCTCTGCCCTTTTTTTATAAATTCTATGGAAAAAAAAAAAACAATGATATTATGGGATTTTAAGGGTGGAAAAACTCATGATGTCACGAGTCACACTATCATGGGATTTTGGGGAGAAATAGTGAAGACAGAATCTTGACTAGAGTCAAGTGATTTTGCTGTCATTTTCGAGATCTTTTGTTGATATAAACTGCTCAAAATCGAAGCCCTCTTCTTTCAAGGAGTATAAAAGATCATACTGGCCTTTTACTTTAATATGGGTTAGCCCCACTATAAGATTAAGGTTATATAAAAAAAAATTTATATATAAAATATAAAAGATCATGCCTCTTATACATAATCGGCTATATATTCAATCTTAGGGTGGAGCCACTCATATTTGTTTAAAATTAGGCATATAAAAGAAGAGGATGTTGATTTGGAATAGTTCAGATTTTTAATATGTCGGCCCCATTTGGAGTTTCACTTCTCTCATTTATACGAACTTTGAGTTATCCAGACTAGTTAGTATCAAGTTTGATTCAGGGTTCTGCTAGTTGCATATATATATATAGATAATATTCATGTGAGAACTATTATATGAGAACTTTTTTGTGGAGCTCAATTGTAGGCCCCAGTTGGGGATGGGACCAAGGGGGATGGAAAGATCTATGTGCATACCACCCCAGGTATAAAGTTTGACCCCAAACCCATACCCCTAACCCCTTCATCCGTGGCCCACAAGTTTAATGGCTTTATATTAAAAATATATATTTAACCCTCGATCCAATGGTCTAGTCCATTCAAATGTGTGCCAATCCTTGGGATTAGTGACTATTAGGGAGTTCTCTATTGGTTGCTAGGTTTGGATGGGTTATTAGTCAGGCCCCGCAAAAAAGTTCTCATATAATAGGTGAGAACTAGTTCACACTTGAATAATTTCATATATATATATATATATATGCAAATACAAATTGCCAAAAAGTAAAAAAGAAAGCGCATTGTTTGATTGGAAGGGATGAAAATTGGTCTTAACTTGCAAGGCTCAAATTTAGAGATTTCATAAGTATGTGCAACATCAAGTTAATGTCGTGATTATCGTTGGTAGGAATGAATGGTGGTCCCAAATAAAAGAGCTCAAATTAAGAAAATATGAGCTCAGTTGAGCCCTAAGAGCTGAATCAGATCTAAGCAAAAGAGAGAATTATAATCACTATAATAAGTTGCACTTTTAACAACGTTTTAATAAATTCGTCGGTAAAGATAACCATTTACCGACGTTTTTAGTAAAATGTCGGTAAAAGACCATATTTTACCGACGTTTTTTAGTAAAACGTCGGTAAAAGTTTTTAAACTATTATTTTATTTATTTACAGACGAAAATAAACGTCGGTAAAAATATTTCTTAAGTTTTATTTATTTTTATTTTTACTTTACCGACGAAAACAAAAACGTCGGTAAAAGTTTTTATAATTTTTATTTTATTTATTTACCGACGAAATAAACATCGGTAAAATACTTTTTTAATTTTGATTTATTTTTATTTTAAATTTACTTATGAAAAAAAAACTTCGGTAAACTTTCTTATAATTTTTATTTTATTTCTTTACAGGCGAAAAAAACGTCGGTAAAATTATTTTTTAATTTTTATTTATTTTTATTTTTGATTTTACCGACGAAAAAAAAACTTTGGTAAACTTCTTTATAATTTTTATTTTATTTATTTACAGAAAAAAACGCCGGTAAAATTTTTCATTTATTTTATTCTTACTTTACCGACGAAAACAAAAACATCGGTAAAATTTTTTATATTTTTATATTTTATTTATTTACCGACGAAAACTAACGTAGCTAAAAAATATTTATTTTTAATTTATCGACGAAACAAAAACGTGGGGTAAACTTTTTTATAATTTTTATTTTATTTATTTACCGACGAAAGAAAACGTCGGTTAAAAATATTTTTTTAATTTTTTATTCTTAATTTACCGACGAAAAAAGAAATTTCGGTAAACGTTTTTATAATTATTATTTTATTATTACCGAAGAAAAAAAAAACGTCGATAAAAATTTTTTTAATTTTTTTTTATTTTCATTTTTACTTTACGACGAAACAAAAAACGTCGGTAAAGTTTTTATAATTTTTATTTTTATTTATTTACCACCAAAAAAAAACTTCGTGTAAACTGTTTTTAATTTTTTTTATTTCTTTTGTATTATTTCTCCCTATTTTGAGAATATAAAGCCCATTTGTATTAAATTGGTAAGTTTCAAAGCAATGCATGGTTATTGAGTAGCCATCTGAAGTTATGAGATGCTCTCTATTATCCAATCCAAAGTTATGAAATGCATAGTTAATTAAGTTTCTATCCTGACAATCCATTGAATGGCACTAGATTGACCAATTGAACCATGATCTTTTTTCATAATAAGTAAATTACTAGAGTCCTTTTGTATCCAATAGGGCCTCGGCTGCCACAACTCTACCACACATATTATTTTTTAAAAAGTTGCAAAAAACTACCTCATGCAAAAGACCATAGTGCATAGATGGATAAAAAGCTCTTAATGTTGATTAAGGTAGTCAAACATAGTCTAAGTAAAATAATGATCACCAAAGATTAAAGGTCCCAAGTTTTTATACATTACCAAGACACTATTGTATTAGTGGATGACAGTAGATTAGTTTAAAAAGAAATACCTGTCAACTCAGAGGGGGTTTGGGGATGTGAGGGTTTGAGTTGAATTTAAATAACCTCAGGGAGAAGGTTATTTTATCGATAAAAAAAAACATCGGTAAAATTTTACGTTGTGTTGTGTTTAACCTTACAATGACCAGGTTTAAAAAAGGTAGATATAACTGTTTGTGGTTTTGTAATATCTCAAAATCTATGATGATCCAATGGCTAAAATTTGGACCCATAATTATACATGATCTTCTGAATATATCCAATGTTTTGGGATCATGATTTTTATGGCTGAATTTACAAAAAAGAAAAACAGAAAAAAAACCACACTGCCCTTGTACAATTTCAAAACTGAGTCAATAATCTGGCACATCAACGGTGAACCACCTTTTTATAATTATCCCAAGATCCACTCGGATTTAGAGGCTCATTTTTGGACTTAGGACCATTTTTGGCCATCCAAAGAGAATCAACAGATCGGATCATGATTATGGGGCACACATAATGTCCAGAATATTAGATCAATGGCTCAGTTTATCTGCATATATCTTGAGATCCGAGATAGATCAACGGCTGAGATTTTGACATGTCGCCGTGTTTGACCTTCTGCAAATATCTAATAGTCCGGATCATGATTTCGGGTCCTATAAATAAAAAAAATTGAAAAACATTGACTGTCCAAATTAGGACGTCCATATCACTGTAGTGACAAGCATCTATCCGCTTCAGATGAGTTTGTCTGATTGGAATTCTGCTACTTTTTTTGACTTCATGACTTCATGAAACATATATTATTTGTCTTAATGAGATCTGAAATGGACACAGTAAAAGCTTCAACCAAACATGCTAAAACCGGATTCAATTAGTTTTTAAACCAATAATAGGAGAAAAGTAGAGATGCCAAACTGAACGTAAGTGTTAAGAATCCAACGTTTTAGGTTTAATTCGTTAATCGAGAGTCCGATTTACGAGCCTTCGGTTCCTGCAAGTTAATTTCGCATCGAGCGAGTTGCTCGTGCTGGTTTTCGATTTTTTCCGGGGCCGTTTCTCATTCGGACCCCCGGCGTGCCGTTTTCGAGCCTACTAAGGCCTTGTTTCTTTAGAATATTCCTGAAAAGAATTCAGGGTGTCCTGGAATTCAGAATTCTTGTCAGGAACTTTGTTTTTTCTTTACAAGAATTCGGTTGGCTTTTGAAATTCCAAGAAACAAGAAATTTACACTTGAATTTATACAGTACTAATACATACAGGGTTCTAAGTCCAGGTAGAAATTATTTAAGCTAATGAAACAGGGAATTTGTGGAGTCGAAAACGGTCCGCCGGGGGCCCGGAACATGAAACGACTGTGGAAAAATACAAAAAACCAGGTATGAGCACTTCGCTCGAGGGTAGAGTAACTTGTAGGAACTGTCGGTTTCGCAAATAGGACTCCCGATTAGAAAATTACGAACGAAAACATACGATATTCCAATACTTAGGCTCGAAAAAGACCCGCCGGGGGCCCGGAACGTGAAACGGCTGCGGAAAAAATCGAAAGCCGGCACAAGCACTTCGCTCGAGGGTAGAATAACTTGTAGGAACTAACGGTTCGCAAATAGGACTCCCGATTAGAAAATCATGAGCGAAACATAGGATTCTCCAACACTTAGGCTCGAAAATGGCTCGCCAGGGGCCCAGAACGGGAAACGGCCACGAAGAAAATCAGAAACCAACATGAACACTTCGCTCGAGGGTGGAGTAACTTGTAGGAACTGACGGTTTGCAAATATGACTCACGGTTAGAGAATTGGACCTAAAAACGTTTAATTTTGAACACTTAGTCTCGAAAATAGGCCGTCGTAGGTTGAAAACGGGAAATGGCTATCAAACAGTCCAGAAATCAGCATGGGTACTTGTTTAATGCGAAAATAACTTGTTGGAATTGACGGTTAGTAAATCGACTTCTGGTTAACAAATTAGACGCAAAAGCCGCCTGTTTGTCAACACTTAAGCCGGAAAAAAGTCCGCAGAAAGACGTAGGAAAAGTTATATATATATATACATGTTTATGTTTAATTATAGTTTAATTCATTGAAAAGATTTTAATGTTGTTTTTGTCATTGCAGATTGATGGATGCTTTGGGGTCGGTTGCAGACTTGTGGGGGTGTTGTACTTCTTTTCGGTTTATTTGTATATATATATGTATATTGGACATTTATATGAGACTGTATCATTATTGATTGTAATATTGGTTTAATGAGATGAATGATTAAATGAAAAATGGAGATGGTTGTTTATTTATTTAGTAACTTTTGTTTTACTGCATTTTTATGTTGAATATAGGTATATGAACAGGTTTATTAATTTTTGATACAGGTGTATAAACATATTTACAGGAAAATAATAAAGAAGACCTTTACCGATGTTTTTTTCGTTGGTAAAGGTAAAAAGAGAAATTAAGAAATATATAAAATACTTTTGCCGACGTTTCTTTTATTCGGCAAAGCAAAAAGAAAATTTTTTTAAAAATAAAATTATTTTGCCGACGAAAAAAAGTTGGCAAAAAGTAAAAAAAAAAAAATTATTTTGCAGACAAAAAACAATATCGGCAAAATTAAAAAAAAAAAAATTAAAATTGCCGACGAAAAAAACATCGACAAAAGTAAAAAGAAAAATTCTTTAAAAAATAAAATTATTTTGCTGACGAAAAAAACGTCGACAAAAGTCAAAATTAAAATTTAAAAAAATAAAATTATTTTGCAAACAAAAAAAAACGTTGGCAAAAGTAAAAAATAAAAAATAAAAATAAATAATATTGTTTTGCAGACGAAAAAAACATCGGCAAAAGTAAAAAATAAAAAATAAAAAAAAATAAAATTATTTTGCCGAAGAAAAGAATCGTCAGCAAAAGTAAAAAATAAAAAAATTTTATTTTGTCGACGAAAATATATTTTTTTCCGACGAAAAATAATTTCGTCGAGAAAATGTTTTGCTGACCACTTTTTACCGACGTCTAATTTTTTGGTAGGGAACATTTTTTTTCTTTTTACTTGAATTTGAACTGCATTTTGAATACCTATTAAAAAAAGTGTCCCATGGCGCATTTCATATTTTTAATAGGCGGGGACACTAATTTCAGTTTTAAGTTTATCATTAAAACCTGTTAATTCAATGAAGTATGAAGGCTGAGACTCTCATATTTGAAGAAAATGTTTCGTTTCTCTTTGAAGACAGGTGAGATTTTTGGCTCAAATTACAATTTATTAAAAGTAAGTATTCTTGTGTGACCGAATTTCAGTTAATCAAAAGTGGTTTAATTTAGGGTAAATTAGCCAAAGGTCCCTGCGCACGGTCTTCTAAGGCATCAAGGACAACAACTTTTTCTCTAATGTCTCTAGTCCAGACAGCTGAAGATATTTTGGTGAAAAGTCCCTAATATTCACGTCAATATTTTCATGACTAATTTGCCCCTTTCACCCCTCATTCTCAGGCCAAGTTCTTTCTTATCTTTGTTGTCCCAGAGAACTTCTTCCATATTCTTCTCTTTCATTTCTTCTATTTCTGTTCCTTTCCATGGTTGTGGAGTAACATTGCAGAGCACGTTTCGTTGCCACCATGGTATCAGAGCCCTACAAGGACTCACGTCTGTTTCTCTTCTGTGATGCCCCGTCATTCAACACCATGGCCTCCTCTGCTTCTTCTTCCTCTTCCTCTCTCACAATAACTCTCTCATCACAAACATCACCAATTTTGTCCTCCGTTGAATTGGATGGCACTCATCTATTTAGTCGGGAAATTATCAGATGGAATTCATCTTGAAAAGCACTGGTCTCATGTGTTACGTTGATGGTACTAAGTCAGCACCTCCTGCCAACATCTCTATAGATAGCATTGCAACACCAAATCCAACCCTTGAAGGATGGACTCGCATTGATCAATTTGTCATCAGCTGCATCACTGCCACTCTTGCCCAAGACTGTTGCCCCTCAGGCTCTTGGATTCACACTGCCCGTTCCACTTTGGCTCTCTCTGATAGACTCATATGCAAGGCAGTCTCAAGCACAAAGGTCTCTATTCACAACCAGTTACAAACAATTCAAAAATGTGCATCACCCATTACTGATTACCTAAAATCTGTGAAAACATTGGCTTGACTCTCTCTCTCAGCCATTCAAACACCAGTTTCAGATGCAAAACTCAGATAAATTTATTTGAGTTTTCAGCAACATATCTGAACTTCTGGAAAACTCAGATAATTTTCCAAAACTCAGATAAATTTATCTGAGTTTTTGAACAACTTTTCTGATTTGCGAACAAATTTATCTGAGTCTGGACCAACACAATTTATCTGAGACTGGACCCCCACACAAATTTGCTAGCATACGGACTGAGTGGGATGTTGGGCATACACAGCCGATCACGTGCAAAAGCTCAGTCGTCCTCTTCCCCTTTTCTATCTTCTTCTTGTAGCTTGGCTTGAATAGCCAACTTTTCTCCTATCTCTTCTCTTATCTGCCACTTGTCAAGATCATGGGAGAAGAAGGCCATGTGCTTTTGATCATGCAAACCGAGACAAGAGAAATGCAACGGAACTCTACAACCCTTGAGATCATTACTTGGAACTCTACAAAACAAAGAACCTAGACTACTTCTCTCTTATTCGACTCCAACGAGTCTATGTGGCCCATCATAGATCTCCACTACAACTTTTCTCATCTTTTCCGGAGAGTTATTGCACAGGTCGAAACCGAGAAGCACCGAGTCGATTAAGTTTCTCTCCAATCGATCGAAGAAGACTTTAGGTTTTTGCAGTTTGATTCGTTTTTTGTTTCGCTTTTGGGATGAATGTGGTTTCTGTTTCAATGAAAGGGTTTGAAACGGTTTTAAGCGAAACAATCTTTTATGTTGACATGTCCAGGGGCATTTATGTCTTTTTCAGATGGTCATTTTTATGAAAGGACTACTGCCACTATGAAAAAAATTCGTGGACCTTAGACTATAAAAGTAAATGATGAAGGACCTACCGCCACAAGCCCATTTAATTTAATGATTATTGTACCATTAACGGATCAACAAGGCTTGGTTATACAATGTCTGAGATTATATGCACGCATCTTGTATCTTGATTTTACTATGGTTTTAGAACTTTTGCGTCGATCAGCTCATATTCCAATTTTATAATTATATTTTCGTTTTCTTCCACATTTCTTATTTAGAAGAAAATAGTTTAAGAAATTATTTAGAAATTAGAAAATTGCAATATTCTTCATTGTTTAGTGTATTGAAAATGTAAATAAAGTTTCAAATTAGTATATAACGACAACAAGAATAATGGACGACAAGCAGGTCATCATTTTGTTGTGAGATTTTCAATAGCATGTGAAAACCAATAACAAGCTATAGTGAATGGTGGGCCCTCTAGCACTATTGGTAAAATCAAATTTGATTGCTTTTCCCTATCAATATGCAGGTGTTATGGACAAGGATGAAAATAGCGGTAGCGGCGGGAGTAGCGGCCCGCCGCCAAAACGCTACGAAGCGAAGCGGGGATATGTAGCATAGCGGGGATACGTAGCGGCGCGTAGCAGTGCGATTTGAAATAATCGCCCAAAAAATCTAAAAAAATTCCAGAAAATCCAGAAAATTGTAAAATGAAAGAATATGTGGTTCTTTTGCAAAAGTAAGAAAAGTGGGTGTAGCAGTGCCCTCAATATATGAAGTCCTGTATCGCTGTATAAATAGAAAATAGTAGTAATTATTAGTTTTTTCACATGTATTCATGTTTCTTAGTCATACTAACTTAGAAAGTAATGGAAAGCTCATAAAAAAAAGTAGAACATGAAATAAAGGCATAATTGCATAAGACTTAAGAGTTACTCATTACTCAATTACTCATTAGTCATTACTCATTAGTGAATATTGAACAATCAAAATATCAAATATCAATACTTCAACATTCAAGGTTCAAACTCAATCAAGTGAATGAACTATGAAGTGATCAAAATAAACATCAATCAACAGTCAAAAGTCAACAGTCAACACCAATTTAGAAATGACAGAGTAGAGAGTAAGTGAATGAAGTAGGAATACCTTGGTCACCACCAAAAGGATCGTCTAACAAGATTCAAGGCACTGTTATCCTCATCCCCATCTGTGTTATCATTTGTATTGGCATCATATTGCATTTGATATTGATAAAAATTGGGATCCACCAATCCAAAGAAGGTGGTAGCCGCATGGCCTGCATCATCATAACTTGGAGGAGGTGGAGGTGGATATCTATTATATTGTGTTTCACCATAGTCACCATATGAGTAGGACCCTGAAATAGAAGACTGTTCATCTCCTTCTTGCAGTTGACCATATGGAAAATACTGCGAGGGTCCTTGTCCACTGTAACTAGGGTTCCACGAACCAGTCCATGATGCTGCTTGTTGTCCTCCAACACCTTCACCCATATTTCCTTGTTCATTACTACTACCTCCAGGAGCATGTGGAGCAGGTGGTGAGACTCTCCGACGCCGTTGATAACCACGATTTCCTTCCATTCTTTCCGGAAAGTCTTGTACCTCCTCTACAGGAATGACATCTTCCTGATCATGTTGGTAGTATTCACTAGGAGCACCTGTCCCACTAGTGTCTCCTGCTCCATCTCCCCCATCTCCTCCACCATGGCTACTCGAAGAGACGGTGGTACTCGTCCTCTCAGAAGATGACACAACATGAGCAGGAATAGCAGGTTCCTTCCCTCTAGATTGTGGGTACGGCTGTGCACTTGTGCCTTCTCCTCCAAGTGGGGCACCCCCTGCCTCATCCATTTCTTCATCAAGTAAATCTCTAACCTCCTCCTGAAAGCCCGGATCTGAATCTAGCAATGGATCCTCTATCTCGGCTATCCATGGGAGCAAGGGATCGTCCTCTCTGAATATGTAATCCAAACTAATAGGACAATAGTTCGGACTATCCCTTGCCTTCCTTTCTCTCGTTCTGTTTCTCAACTTTAAATTGTAATGACAATACACAAGCTTGTTGAGTTTTTGCATGGTAAGCCGATTCCTGGACTTTGTATGGATCAAGGAGAAAGTGCTCCAATTCCTTTCACAGTTTGATGAAGTTGTAACTTGACTAAGGATGCGAACAGCCGGTTTCCTTAGATTTGGAGTATCCTCTCCAAAATTCATCCACCAATCAGCTGAGATTCAAAATAAACAAATAAAATTAGATATTCCTTAAGTCCTTCCAATCAATTGAGAGATTAATAACAAAAGACTATTAGGTTGGGTGATTGGGTCTTTTGTTATCATATTCATACCAGGTGTCATTTTTCCAATCGCCCTTTGTGTGATTGGGTCAGCAAAGCCTCCTTTCCTTTGTGTGTATGTAGATATCTACAATGTGAAAATTAGGAATAAATCATTAAAGGTTTAATGAACCTATTTTAAGCATATCTGCATATACATATGTGATATGTCATCTCAAATCTCAATCACTAACTCACCTCTTGAATGGCGTTGATGGAATCACCAATTCCCAACAATTTTCTCAACACTTGCCTTAATCCTACCCTCAACTCCGTCTCTATTACATCGCTGTGTTGTTGGGCATTGGGGTAGTAGAATTCGGGATTAAGGAAAAAACCTACATTGAAAACAAGTTGAAATGCAAAATGATTAAACATAATCAAAGAACGATAGCTTGCTTTAAAAGCATCAAATATAGATATAACTATTGAGTACCTGCAGCATGCAATGGATGGTGCAGCTGGTCAGCCCACCGTCTATCAATAATCTATATATATTCTTCATGATATATAACATTTTCCATGATAGCTTGCTTAGCCCGATCCATTGCTTCATATATATATCACATTGTTGGCTTGTCATCACCATCTACAAGCCGCAACACTCTAACTAAAGGCTCATAAACCTTTAATAAATTAGACACTTTCTTCCAAAACTTATTGTCCCTCATCAAGTTAGGGATCTCAAATTCCGGACCACTTGTTGCATTGCCCCACTTTGAACGAAGCCATTCTTCTGATACAAACATCTGAATCAGCTCTGTTCTAAACCTTACAAGGCTCTCCATAGCAATGAAATGGGTAGCAAACCTAGTTGATCCCGGACGAATCAAGGCATGATTATTTGTGAATCTTTTCATCAAGCTCAAAAGCCATGAATGATCATAAATAAATCTGGTAATGCTTCTACATGCCTTGATAACTTTAACAATTTCTTCTTCCTTCCAATCTCTTCCATAATGAGATCTATACAGTGTGCTGCACATGGAGTCCAAAACAGATGAGGCCTCTTTTTCTCCAACATCACACCGGCTGCCTTGAAATTGGCGCCATTATCTGTAACCATCTGTACAACATGCTCCTCTCCCACAGTCTCTACAACCTTGTCCATAAGAGTGTATATATTTAGCTGTCCGTCTATGCTCAGATGCATCCACAGACTTCACAAAAACACACCCAGAGACTGAATGTACCAAAAAGTTTATTAATTGTGTTTGTGTGCCGCTGGTCCACCCATCACACATAATGGTGACTCCATTATGTTGCCACATGGGCCTAAAGGTCTCCACCCATGCCTTTATTTCTTTATATTCCTCTTCGAGATATTTAGTGCCCACATCATAAACAGAGGGCGACTGTATTCCCTGCCCAGCTTCAGCGGCAACATCAAGAATTGTTTGGAAATAAGGGGAATCTATTGCTGTTGGTGGTATATTCTTGTGAATTAGCCATTTCGCTGTAGCTTTGGCTAACCTATCTCTTGCAGACTTCATTGCCCCTTTCATAACACTTGCTATATTTGGTTGTTTAGCTCCCTCTTTTCTATGTGCTAGAGGATCAACAGAGGGAGGAGCTGCTCTTCTAGTAGAAATAATTTCTACATCAACATCCCGTTTCCGGGTGCTAAATGCCCTACGCATTGCCCCCGCAATGGCCTTGCCCCTGCTTGGCACAGCAGATGAGCCCCCTACATCATAATTTTTGCTGCTTCCAGCAAATGCACGACGTTCATATTCTTCTTGATGACTCATGACGGACTCTCGGCGTGTAGCCTCCATCTGTGCATCTTCATCATCAAAACCTTCATCCCCAAATACATCATAACGGGCAGCATCAACATCTTGCTGCCTCTTTTCTTTTATCTCTACCTTTCTAGCTTTGCTTTGGCTAACCAAAGCTTTCATTTGTTCCCTGACTTCCCTTGGTGCTTCGGTACAGCCAGCAACATTGCCAGAAATGTGGCCCAAATGGTGCTTGAATCTTGTAATGCCCCCATTGGTCACTTTCCCACAACTTGCATTTGATTTTTAACATGTTGTTCTCAACTGCCTCACCAAAGCTCTATGCGGGATCAAAATCACGAGGCATTTTCAAAAATTAATTGGCAAAAACAAATGCACAATAGAAACTGAATACCTATAAATATGAACAAGTAGTATGTTAAAAATTAAAAAAAACAACAAAACATGTTAGAGGAAACATATATCTAACACTTAAGAATCATTCTCTTGACATTTAATTGGCATTCAATTACTAAAAATATTTTTTTTTACAAAAATAAATAAATCCGAAAATAAAAAAAGGAAAAAAATTGAAAAATAGGTATTATATGTTGGAATGATCTATGGGCAACATAGATCTATAATTTAGAAGCCCTTTTCAAGACATTTGATTGACATTCAATTACTAAAAATAATTTTTTTTACAAAATAAAAGAAATCCGAAAATAAAAAAATGAAAAAAATTGAAAAATAGGTTATATGTTGGAATGATCTATGGGAAACATAGATCTATAATTTAGAAGCCCTTTTCAAGAATTTGATTGGTATACAATTACTAAAAATAACTTTTTTTACAAAAATAAAAGAAATCCGAAAGAAAAAAAGGAAAAAAATTGAAAAACAAGCATTATATGTTGGAATGATCTATGGGAAACATAGATCTATAATCTAGGAGCCCTTTTCAAGACATTTGATTGGCATGCAATTACTAGAAATAATTTTTTTTACAAAAATAAAAGAAATCCGAAAATAAAAAAAGGAAAAAAATTGAAAACAAAAACAAGCATTATATGTTGGAATGATCTATGGGAAACATAGATCTATAATCTAGGAGCCCTTTTCAAGACATTTGATTGGCATACAATTACTAAAAATAATTTTTTTTACAAAAATAAAAGAAATCCGAAAATAAAAAAAGGAAAAAAAATTGAAAAACAAGCATTATATGTTGGAATGATCTATGGGAAACATAGATCTATAATCTAGGAGCCCTTTTCAAGACATTTGATTGGCATACAATTACTAGAAATAATTTTTTTTACAAAAATAAAAGAAATCCGAAAATTAAAAAAGGAAAAAAATTGAAAAACAAGCATGTTGGAATGATCTATGGGAAACATAGATCTATAATCTAGGAGCCCTTTTCAAGACATTTGATTGGCATACAATTACTAAAAATAATTTTTTTTACAAAAATAAGAGAAATCCGAAAATCAAAAAAGGAAAAAAATTGAAAAACAAAAACAAGCATTATATGTTGGAATGATCTATGGGAAACATAGATCTAATCTAGGAGCCCTTTTCAAGACATTTGATTGGCATTCAATTACTAAAAAATAATTTTTTTTACAAATATAAAAAATCCGAAAATAAAAAAAGGAAAAAAATTGAAAAACAAGCATTATATGTTGGAATGATCTATGGGAACCATAGATCTAACAATATGAAGCTATTTTCAAGTTGTTTCATGAGTTTTTCATAAGTGATAATGGTTTTTTTTTTAAATAACTTAAATCCGAAAATAAAAATAACAATATTTAAAAAAAAACAAAAGATATGCATCCAAGATCAAAAGGATGCATGGATCTACAATAAAACAAGCCAATGATGCCATTATATTGTGATTTATAGTAGTTAGAGAGTGATAATCTCAAAAGTTGAAAAAAAGTCACATACCTAGATGAAGATTCTTGTTTAGAATCTTTAAAATCCTTTGAATAGTTGAATGTTGGTGATTTGGTGGCAAGAAATCTTGAGAAAATCCACTTAGGAGACACTTGGGACCACTTAGGAGGAAGAAAATGAAAAAGAGGAAGAAAACATAGCAATAAGTGAAGGAAAAGAAGGGTTTTTCGTCCAAAAAGGGGTTTTATACGCCCCCCCCCCCACGGAATCGGCTGCCACGGGTGCGACAGCAGATATTTCGGCCGTGGCGTGGCGGGGTGTCGCCCGCCACGGCTGATATATCGCGTGGCGGCCGATTTTTTTATCCATGGTTGTGGATGGAATTGGATATATATTGGTACCACAACCGAAAAGGGGCCTGCCAGGGAATGAAATTTATTTGTAAAATGTCAAAACAATGGATCCGATTTTTTAGAACGGATAGATGATGGACTGATGGTATTTTGGACCACGACAATGAAAAATTGCAAGCTTTTACCCACCATGCGTTCCACGAGGGTGTTCCCTGGAAGTTAAAAAAGCTATTTAAAGTGCATATGCTTATATGAAACCGAGGACTTTTAAGTGCATATGCCGGCCACTAGATTGTGCGTATGCGGGACCTAAGCACTAGACAATGCTGGGAATGGTGCTGTCCGTTTGTCATTTTAGGTCCCTTGGTCATGATGGTTTGGTTTCTTTTGTCCTCTTGGTTTTTATCTTCATAATTTGTTGAATGGCATCTTTCTCCTCCTGTTGATAATCTAGACGACTCAAAATATAAGCACTTTTTATGGAATATGTTCAATTTTTACTTTCATATGAGTTAGCCCATGTGTAAGATTGAGGTTACATAAAAAGGGTAAATTCTAAAACATGCCTCACTTTAAAAACGTCCATGTTTCCGCTCCTCTTTTTTCTTTACATAGGGCCATGCACGTTCAGTAAATCTATTTTCACACATACTGCTTCCACATGATTAGTCACTAGTCCAAGTTTGACACTCGTTCAACTTTTCATAACCGTTGGATTAAAATCATGATAAAATGATGCATTTAAACCATTAAGTTTTAAGGTCGTGGATCAAAAGATTATGATGATCTTATTAACTCAAGAGGATTTTTCTTATAGGTAGGCCTTATATGGATCTTTCCATCCAATAGACTTCCATGATCATCCTGCATTCAATGGGCCTAACTAGAGCGGTATTTTCTCCCAAAAAATGCCCACGCGCTGTGTAGTGCTGCCCTATAAAAAAATGTAGATAAAGAAATAAAAAAGATCATGTCTTTTATATATTTTTTGCTATAGCTTCAATCTTATGGTGGGGTCACACATATTAGACAAAAATTAAGGCATACCTATAAAAGATGAAGGTGTTCGTTTTCAACTATTCAAACTTTTAATTGATGAGCTCCAGTTAGAGTATCAGTTCTCTCTTTTGGAGGAAGTCTGAGCAATTGAGACTAGTTTAATAATGAAGGCAACTCAAAAAGACTCTTCTAGTCCTCAAAGGACTGGTATGGCTTGACATATTTGGCACAAAGTCTTAATACATTTTCTAAATGAGCTAGACCTTTGGTTGAGATTTATGTTGGCCAATTCATAGGTTGGACAAAACCCTGGATCTATTGAGTTCTATTTTCTAATTTATTTTAGAATGGACTGTGTTTGTGTCGCCGGAAGTGCTAAATCGAAGAAAAGAGAAGACCGGGTGAATCCACCGAGGAACGATCAATCGGAGCCTCTGTCCGATCGATCGAATGACTAAAGCGTCGCAGTTATGTTAGGTGGTCCGATCGATCAGATGGACTGTGCGATCAATCGGATGTGCGGGAATTTCGGGGGAAATCGTCCAAATCTGCTATGAATTTGTTTCCTTTTGAGACTTTGTTTCCCACTTTGAGTCATACTTGTGCTCTAACATCAAGGCACGAATTT